>CM033473.1:49015167-49275167 GCA_019447015.1 Hymenochirus boettgeri
AGCACTCCATATCTTTGTGACAATAGTGCTACACTCCATACTTTGTGACAATATCTAGCACTCCATATCTTTGTGACAATAGTGCTAGCACTCCATATCTTTGTGACAATAGTGCTACATCATATCTTTGTGACACTAGTGCTAGCACCCTATCATCTTTGTGACAATAGTGCTAGCACTCCCGTATCTTTATGATAATAGTGCTAGCACTCCATATCTTTGTGACAATAGTGCTAGAACTCCATATCTTTGTGACAATTGGTGCTACACTCCATATCTTTGGACAATAGTGCTATCATTCCATATCTTTGTGACAATAGTGCTAGCACTCATATATTTGTGACAATCAGTGGCTATACATTCCATATCTTTTGGGACAATAGTGCTAGCACTCCATATCTTTGTGACAATAGTGCTAGCACTACCATATCTTTGTGACAATAGCACTAGCACTCCTGTCTTTGGTGAAAATAGTGCTAGCACTCTCCATATCTTTGTGCAATAGTGCTACATTCTATATCTTTGTGACAATAGTGTTTAGCACTCCATATCTTTGTGACAATATGGCATCATTGCCATATCTTTGTGACAATAGTGCTATTATTCCATATCTTTGAGACAATTAATCCATATCTTTGTACAAAAATGCTAGCATTCCATATCTTTGTGACAATATTGCTATCACTCCATATCTTGTGGCAATAGTGCTATCATTCCATATCTTTGTGGCAATAGTGCAATAATTCATCATCTCTTTGTGACAATATGCTAGCACTCCATATCTTTGTGACAATAGTGCTATCGCTCCATATCTTTGTGACATAGTGCTATCTTCCATATCTTTGTGACAATAGACTATCATTCCATATCTTTGTGGACAATAGTGCTAGCACCCATATTTTTGTGACATAGTGCTAGCCACCCTATCTTGTGCAATATGCTATCATCCATATCTTTGTGACAATAGTGGCTATCACTCCATATCTTTGTGACATAGTGCTATCACTCTATATTTCTTTGTGGACAATAGTGCTATCCTACCATATCTTTTGTGACAATGTGCTAGCACCTTCAATTTGTGACAATAGTGCTAGCACTCCATATCTTTGTGACAATAGTGCTATCATTTCATATCTTTGTGACACTAGTGCTAGCACCCCATATCTTTGTGACAATAGTGCTAGCACTCCGTATCTTTATGATAATAGTGCTAGCACTCCATATCTTTGTGACAATAGTGCTAGAACTCCATATCTTTGTGACAATTGTGCTAGCACTCCATATCTTTGGGACAATAGTGCTATCATTCCATATCTTTGTGACAATAGTGCTAGCACTCCATATATTTGTGACAATAGTGCTATAATTCCATATCTTTGTGACAATAGTGCTAGCACTCCATATCTTTGTGACAATAGTGCTAGCACTCCATATCTTTGTGACAATAGAACTAGCACTCCATGTCTTTGTGACAATAGTGCTAGCACTCCATATCTTTGTGGCAATAGTGCTATCATTCTATATCTTTGTGACAATAGTGTTAGCACTCCATATCTTTGTGACAATAGTGCTATCATTCCATATCTTTGTGACAATAGTGCTATTATTCCATATCTTTGAGACAATAATTCCATATCTTTGTGACAAAAATGCTAGCATTCCATATCTTTGTGACAATAGTGCTATCACTCCATATCTTTGTGGCAATAGTGCTATCATTCTATATCTTTGTGGCAATAGTGCAATAATTCCATATCTTTGTGACAATAATGCTAGCACTCCATATCTTTGTGACAATAGTGCTATCGCTCCATATCTTTGTGACAATAGTGCTATCATTCCATATCTTTGTGACAATAGTACTATCATTCCATATCTTTGTGACAATAGTGCTAGCACTCCATATTTTTGTGACAGTAGTGCTAGCACTCCATATCTTTGTGGCAATAGTGCTATCATTCCATATCTTTGTGACAATAGTGCTAGCACTCCATATCTTTGTGACAATAGTGCTATCACTCTATATTTTTGTGACAATAGTGCTATCATACCATATCTTTGTGACAATAGTGCTAGCACTCCATATCTTTGTGAAAATAGTGCTATCACTCCATATCTTTGTGGCAATAGTGCTATCATTCCATATCTTTGTGACAATAGTGCTATCATTCCATATGCTTGTGAAGGTTCTCATTTATCCAGGTCATGGTATATCTGTTGTATTCAATTAGATCAACTGGACTTGAAGTTTAGTTCTTGAAGACGTTTCGCTAGTCATCTGACTGGCTTTCTCAATTCAGAATGACTTGTACAAGAATCTGTGGCAATATGTTACCGGAAAATCCCAATTAGCATATCACAGCCAGGTGTTAAGGGCGTGATTAGATAGTGGCTAAGAGGTGTTATAGGAACGCCCAGAGTAAGGTGTCAAAACAGCACTGTACATGGCAGACTTCTTAAGGATAAAGGACATACCTTTGAAGATTGTAATGTTAACATATTGGCAAAGGAACGTGACTGGTTCAAGAGAGGTGTCAAGGAGGCCATTTATGTGAAAATAAAGAAACCAAGCCTAAATAGAGGTGGGGGGTTCGACACCATCTGTCTGCCATGTACAGTGCTGTTTTGACACCTTACTCTGGGCGTTCCTATAACACCTCTTAGCCACTATTAATCACGCCCTTAACACCTGGCTGTGATATGCTAATTGGGATTTTCCAGGGTACATAATTGCCACAGATTCTTGTACAAGTCATTCTGAATTGAGAAAGCCAGTCGGATGACTAGCGAAACGTCTTCAAGAACTAAACTTCAAGTCCAGTTGATCTAATTGAATACAACAGATATATCATTCCATATCTTTGTGACAATAGTGCTAGCACTCCATATCTTTGTGACAATAGTGCTATCATTCCATATCTTTGTGACAATAGTGCTATCATTCCATATCTTTGTGACAATAGTGATATTATTCCATATCTTTGAGACAATAATTCCATATCTTTGTGACAAAAATGCTAGCATTCCATATCTTTGTGACAATAGTGCTATCACTCCATATCTTTGTGGCAATAGTGCTATCATTCCATATCTTTGTGGCAATAGTGCAATAATTCCATATCTTTGTGACAATAATGCTAGCACTCCATATCTTTGTGACAATAGTGCTATCGCTCCATATCTTTGTGACAATAGTGCTATCATTCCATATCTTTGTGACAATAGTACTATCATTCCATATCTTTGTGACAATAGTGCTAGCACTCCATATTTTTGTGACAGTAGTGCTAGCACTCCATATCTTTGTGGCAATAGTGCTATCATTCCATATCTTTGTGACAATAGTGCTAGCACTCCATATCTTTGTGACAATAGTGCTATCACTCTATATCTTTGTGACAATAGTGCTATCATACCATATCTTTGTGACAATAGTGCTAGCACTCCCTATCTTTGTGAAAATAGTGCTATCACTCCATATCTTTGTGGCAATAGTGCTATCATTCCATATCTTTGTGACAATAGTGCTATCATTCCATATCTTTGTGACAATAGTGCTATCATTGCACATCTTTGTGACAATAATGCTAGCACTCCATAGCTTTGTGACAATAGTGTTAGCACTTCTTGATTTTTTTTAAATTTACAATGCATGTTAAATAAACAAGGAATTTGATAAATGTTTTATTTAAAAGGCTTTTCTGACACAAACAACATATGTTTAGTAATCAGCTGGAAATATTGATCACTTGAGTCTTTAATCATAGATCATCAATCTACTCATCAAAGTCGTAATGCTTCTTTCTAATGGCACATGTACTTAACTTTAATATATTATTACCCAGTCACTTTTATTATAAGTGCTTGGCAGTTAAACATAAATAAATATATAAATAAAAAATGCATTTACTAACACACTGACATTCACTGTGCAAATGGCAGGCATACATATTATGCCTATAAGGCATGTTCACATCATTTTTGTGAAGTCAAATCTGCATATATTTATGTAAATTAACAAGTTAAAAGCAAAATTCAAAAGAGAAAATACTGGCACAGGCACAGCTTACATAAGCATGCCACATAACATTAGATAACTAAGATAACTGGATCATTGTAAAAAAAAGCTTTAAGTGGACTTAGTTCCTTAAGTATGTCTAGATCTCATTTTTCAAAAAATATAATAATAATAATAATAGTAACAACAACAACTATCATCATCATCATATAAAAATAGGTAGTTCTGTTAGGAAATGATCCCTAATAAAAGAAACCGTATAATGTCCTAAACCAACACTCTTCTGAACATATACTCATCAAACCACAGGGTACACAGGGTGAGGACCTAAACCACCAGATGCTCACCCTTGGGTCTGCTATAGATGTCTCATAGAGAGATTTTGACAGCAAGATACAGGACATCTAGAGGGAACCCAGGGGTGAGGACCTAGAAGTTTAGATTTTCACCATCTGTACTTTTATGGGAGTAGGTTGTTTGATGGACTTTATGTGCACTGTAGATCCAGCTATGATCTAATTGTTGATTGTGCCTTTACTTTCCTGTCCCTCTTTTACACCTTTTTTCTCACATTGTTATATTCTTGTCTATGGGACAAGCAACTGCCTGCTGGGTGAGGAAGATGAGTAGGCGGTAGGGTCAGGATATACAGTCAGGTTATGGCTTACTGTAGGTAAATGAAATGTATTTTAAAGCTTTAAATGGACCATTTCAGTTTCATCATCCTTTAAGGTCTTTATGTTACATCTATAAATATGATACTAGTTTTAGTATTAAAACAATGTCAGCACTCCATTCTTATTTATAGTACAATTCTAAAACAAAATTACACCTTATCACAAATTGAAAGAGGGATAGGAATCCAGTATCCCTCCATATTGTTCAAAACTACCATTTCCCTATTTGCCCCATGCCGTTGCAGGATGCTTTTAGGGAAATGCAGTATCTGAGCTACTGGCTTAGGTATGATACCTAATATCATGCATCTAACCAGTTTCTTTGAATAGAAGCGAGATTTTAGTATTTTAGATGTGCACAGCTGCAATATACAAATGTAAGTTGTCAAAAAAAAGTCTTTGTAATGTAAATGGTTTCCCAACATGGGATATTAATAGCACATCATTACTCAAAGCAAATTAGAACAGAAAGAACTAGTTTGTTATCTCTGCTTAATGCTATACACCTAAAATATGCTGTGTCTCAGGATGCGAGAAACTGATTAAATACAAAAAGGTATTTACGGCACATTTATACTCCAGAGACAGATAAAATTAGCCTCATTTAGAATGTGAGTAATTGATTTTCCCCCAAAACATAGTTATAGCTATCTGGGGTAATGAGAAGAAACACCTGACATGCATTTCCCATTAACTTTTTATAAAAGTTAGATCAATTTATTTATCTTTTCCTGCTGTTTTAAATATATACTGTGCATTTCTATTTACCTTAATTGCACCTAGCATAGATAAACCAGATGTATAGGTGTGTAATAGTTCATAGAAGAGATGTCCAAAATGTAGCCCTCCAGATATTTGAAAATTACAACCAAGGAATGCTGGAAGATGTAGTTTTCAATGCATATCATGATAGATGCATCCCAGTTGAACTAAATGTACCCCTTATAGATCCCAATAGTATACTGCAAATACCATGTCAAGTATAAAGAAGAGGTTTCCAACAATACACAATACAATCTCGGGCTGTACAATATCATGATATCTTAATATTGTATGATCATCGGATTGTGTATTGGCTGCCAATTTTCAGCCTTATCGGGAGATAGGGAAATTTTTATCACCACAATCCCGATTGGCCGATCCTATGATCGCGATTGGGCCATGTATGGACCGCTTAAGAAGGGAAACTAAAGCTGAACTTATTGAAGATTCTTTCCCTTTCATTCTTTTTTCAGTCTTAGTCCATGCCTTTTTGCTTTGCAGTAGCAGCATGGGATCAAAAATTTGCCAGATATGGCTGGTGGAAACAATGCACATGAAATATTATCTTCCCTAACTAAAATAATCCAGGGCTGTTTCTGGACATTTGTATCCCCCAAATCAAGATTCCCCTGGTGGTGCCCCTCATATTTTAATTAAATAAATTAGTTTCCCACGAGTTGGCCTTTCCCTAAAAATCCAGTTTAGACTCTCCAATTTCATAGGCAATATTGCCATTCTAAAATTAGGATATGCGGTTCTTTCTTAATTTTCCCTGTATAAGGCTACCAGCAACAGGGACAACAAAGTTAACAAGGTTTTTACAAGCCTTACCATCATGCTTGACAAAGAAGTGTGCATGTGCCCTGACACAGCATGCAGGGGGAGGCATGGAGGATGCTTGTGCAAAACATGGAGGAAGAAGGGATTGTGATTGCCAGTATAGACAAAGTTTGAAATTTACTAAAGGATCACTGAGCCTGATCCTGGTTCTACATAGTCCCAAATAGTACCTAGAAATTTGTCAGTGCTCTGGATATGTATTTGTGATTTTGCAGGTTATGGCACATTGCAATATGGGCTTTGGCAGTAATTCCCTGTTGGTGTGTCTATTATTATTATTATTATTGATTTATATGGCGCCAACATCTTCCGTGGTGCTTTACGATTACATAGTCATACATTACATACAGGGTAATACAAAGTCATACTTATTACATACACAGGTAATACATAATATAAGTAAACAGAGTGTGGAGTTTCTTTGAAGTTTTCTTTGAAGGTGTTAAGGGATGGCGAGTGAGGGACAGATGGAGGAAGGGAGTTCCAGAGCAGAGGGGCAGCATGAGTAAAGTCCTGAATGCAGGCATGGGAAGAGGTGACCAGGGTGGATGAGAGGAGCGTATTGTTTGCGGAGCGGAAGTTGCGCCAGGGATGGTATCGCTGGATCAGCTCTGAGATATATGGAGGGGCTGTGTTTGGATAGTACTTTATAGGATAAGGTAAGCAGTTTGAACTGGATCCTTTGTATCATGGACAACCAGTGGAGGGACTGACAGAGAGGAGAGGCATTACAGAAGCGAGAAGAAAAATGAATGAGCTGGGCAGCAGAGTTGAGAATGGATTGAAGCGGTTCCAAGCGGTTGTTTGGTAAACCAAACAGGAGTGTGTTGCAGTAGTCTAGCCAGGATATGATTAGGGCATGGACTAGGATTTTTGTAGCTTCCTTTGAGAGGAAGGGTCAAAAGGGGGAGATGTTTTTGAGTTGGAACAGGCAGGAGTTGGCAAGCGAATTGACATGAGGTTTGAAGGAAAAATCGGAATCTAGCATTATTCCCAGGCAGCGGACATGAGGAGATGGGGATATGGGTGTGTTGTTAATATTAATAATAAGACTAGCGAGGGGAACAGATCATGAAGGTGGGAAAAGGACAAGTTCAGTCTTATCCATGTTTAGTTTGAGGAAGCGGGAGGACATGAAGGCAGAGATGGCACTAAGGCAGTTGGGGAACTGGGATGTCAGCGTGGGGAGATCTGGGGCAGAGATGTAAATTTGGGTATCGTCCGCATACAGGTGATGCTGGAACCCAAATGAACTAATGAGTTGTCCAAGGCAATAGGTGTAGATGGAGAAAAGAAGAGGAATGAGTACTGAGCCTAGCGGGACCCCCATAGGGAGGGGCGAGGAGTGGAGCTAATTCCAGAGTGGAAAACAGTAAAGGTCCTACCAGAGAGATAGGAGGATAGGTAGAGGGTGATCAACAGTATCAAAAGCAGTGGACAGATCAAGAAGAATGAGCAAAGAGCAATGACCTTTAGATTTAGCACTGAGGGCAGTTTCCTTGGAGTGGTTAGGGCGGAAGCCTGACTGGAGGTGATCAAAGAGAGAGTTAGCAGACAGGTGACTAACCAGGTCAGCATAGACATGTCTTTCCAGTAGTTTGGAAGCAAAAGGGAGAAGGGATACAGGCCAGTAGCTAGAGATAGTAGACAGGTCAAGGGAGGGCTTTTTGGGTATAGGGCACACAACAGCATGTTTAAATATAGAGGGAAAAATACCAGTGGATAAGTTAAATAGAGAGGTTAGGGCTGGAACGAAGGAAGAGGAGAGCGGGGGAATAAGATGAGAGGGAATGGGGTCGAGGAGGCAGGTGGTGAGATGTGTCCTGGATAGGAGAGATGAAAGTCCCTGTTTTGTTATAGTGGTGAAGTTCGTTAGGGGGCATGTAAAGAGATTAACTAATGAAGGTAGGCTTGACAGTGCAGTGGTAGGGGTAGAGACGGGTAGGGTAGAGCGGGTGAGCAAAGAAAGGAGGTTGGGCAATGCAATTGTAGTGGTTGGAAGCTGTAGGGAGGAGCTAGGGCGCACAGGAAAACCACTTCGGATGTTTTCAATTTTCTCTGTAAAATATGAAGCTATTTCATCAGCCCATAAACAGGGTGGGCGGAGGAGGTGGCGAACAGAGCAGGGAGTTGAATACTTTGAAGAGCTGTTTAGGGTTATGGCATTGGGAGGATATGAGTGGAAAGAAGTAGTTTTGTTTGGCTAAGGACAAAGCACCTCTGATCCGACAAAGGGCACTTTTAAATTCGAGAAAGTCAATTTTTTTGTTACTCTTACGCCAGCATAGCTCGGCTATATGGGATTGCCTTTTCAACTTTTTAATCTGGTCCGTAAACCATAGTTGTGGGTTCTTGTGACCAAGGCGATGGGTGGATAAGGGAGCAACAGAGTTGAGGGCATTGGAAACAGTGTTATGGTAGTGGACAGCTGCAAGCTTAGGGTCAGAGAAGGAGGGAATAGAGTTAAGTTGTTGGAGAGAGATAGAGAGCGAATGGAGGTCGAGATTACACAGGCCCTGCATATGTACATTTGGTTGTTAGGGTTTAAGGCTGGGACAGATGACACAAGATTAAATTTGAGAAGATGATGATCGAATAGAGGAAAGGGAAGTTAGATACGGAGCAGAGGCGGGTAAAGACCAGATCCAGCGTGTGCTCATTACAATGGGTCTGGGCAGAGGACCATTGAGTAAGGCCAAGGGAGGAGGTAAGAGAGAGAAGTTTAGTGGCAGCAGAGGTGTTGGTATCGATGGGGATATTGAAATCCCCTAAGATAATTGAGGGGATGTCAGTGGATAGAAAGTGGGACAACCAAGCAGAGAAGTGGTCTATAAATAAACGCAATCTGTAGGGATGTGGGAGAGTAAACACGGACTGAGTGGAACTCAAAAGATAGATGGGAGAGGGCTGGTAAGGGCGCGATGGGTTTGAAAGTACAGCGCTCAGAGCTGTGTCTAATGAACCTAATGAACCTCTAATGTGACAATCCTTTTGTTCAGCCTACGCCTTTCTGTAATTAGATTATTAAGAGTTAAGGTGCCTATACATTAGTGGAACTGCCTTTCCCAGTCTTCTGTGCGACTGGCACACTGTCCCTTTATCAAGTGGATTGACTTATAGTTTAGTTGTACATTTGTGCATGGTGGGAAGTTTGTGTATATTTAACACACATCTTGATATACAGTAAGTGACAGCAACTGTCAGACCGTGGTTTGGGATTTTTTACTGATAAGCTGTGAAAGTCTGTGTACAAGGTAGTACTGTCACCAGACACGAACAAACAGTGTTTCTGAAGTTTCAAAAATCCGATTCTAACCCATCAAAATTGAAATTTTTAGAATTCACAGTTGCAATTTTCGAATATTTGATCACAATTTTCAAAATCTTGACCGGAATTTTTCGACTTTCAAACACTTTTTTTCTCCATTTTTTGATCTAATTTCCAAATCGAAACAGGTTTGTTTTTAAACCAGGATTCATCACAAGCATATGCAAAATGAAGATCAACATAGATACAATATTCATGAATACAATTGACAGGAAATGCACATATATATATAAATATATTTGAAGGGCAATAGTTGTATTCAAGAAGTGTACACATCTTTAGCATACTATGTTGCTGAGGTTAATGCTTCTGCACCCTACCTTGATCTAGCTGGGGAAGACCTATACATGACATGGCATTAAATAATGCTGCTAGGTCCCACCTACCAAATTGTATATTCTTTTATAATTATTACTTGGGAGATGCCTATGGAACTGTAAATATCACATCAGTAGATACCCCATGTTTCAAGAAAAATAAAAAAACTTTGTAGGAGGTATGAACTCCCATATAGAATAACATTAAGCCAGGAGCAGATTTCTCAAATATATACAGCATATGCAAATTGGATATGACCAGAATTTACCATTTGAGACATACAGTACAGTACATGCAAATGTTTTTTCATCAAACACAATGTTGCTTTTTGTATTTTGCCAAATTAAACATCAGTCAATTTTATTCTGTAAAAAAAAAAACCCTGTAAAAGATGTTAAATAGGTATCTCTGGAAGGATAGAAAGCTTGTCAAGCAGGCACCAGCATTTAAAGGTCAGAGAGCATTTTATAGGATGACATTTGATATTTTAATGACTAGGGATAAGTTTGACAAAATGACATTTTTGACAGAAATTTCTCTGCACCTTCTTTATGGTAATCAGCATTTAATAATAGCAAATATAGTATATGTATTTTATGATGGAGGAGGGGTGTAAACTCCATTCCGGGATAAATTCACGTCTCACCTAATTATGCAAAAAGACAAAAGAGTATTCTTATTGGACATTAGGATTGCTTTCAGCTGAACAATTGCGATTTCCTTTTTCTTTTAGTAGGAGGGGTATTTTATCATGTACTAGCACTTGGCTTTCTATCTCCTGCTGTGTTCTGTTTTATGAATGTAGCCTTTCACATACAACCAGTGGCCACAAACAGTGTGAATCTTTTTCAGTCAACATTGAAAAGACTGTGTTATTATCATATATGAACAAAGCCAAAGGAAGGGCGTTTTATTCAGTAAATAAGAATGTTGATATTCTAATCCAGAAATGTGTAACATGACGTTGTGTAGCTAAGTTCTATAACAATGGCATAAATGTCTCAGTGTGATTTTGAACTTGCAACCCCAAAAGCGTCAATCAATTTCCAAGCAAGAGAAATGGGTTAGTGCCAATTTCTAATGCCATTTTATTCTTAGAACACAGTTTTGAAAACTAAATTCCAAAATGATATAACATTTTTATATGCTTTAATTGGTTTAAAGTGCATCTATCCTGACAAAAAAAAGTTTTGTTTTTTTAATAGAATTGCCTATTACTGGAAACTATCATTCTTCCCAACTATCACTATACCATTTATTTGTTGATTTGCCCTTATTTCTTTAGATACAGTATCAAGTCTGAAACATCTTACATTTCAGATTTTATAATAAGTGCCTTATTATAATAAACTCTTCTGCTGTGTGCAGTTTTGATTTAACTGGAATGGGGACAGTAGGTATATGTGAATTGCATGATGGGAAATTCCTTCTTAATTAATGAGCATTCCAGCCCTCTGGTCAGATGGAATGAGGTGTCGATTAAGAGGGAGGGAGGGATAATGAGCTTGAGCTAATCGAGTACTAGATTGAAGGCATGCAGCAACACACAAATATCAGAATAAGGGCTATTCACATGTAATAATTTAAAGATTAAGATGAGGCACTCATTTTTTCATATAGTTGCCCTTTAATCAATGAAACAACTTTTAAATAAATCATGAATGTAAACAGGTATTTAAAATATTATACATGTTCTAATTCATTTTTTATTTCATTTTAATGTACTACAATGGCAACAATATAAGAAATTGTCTAAAGGTTATTTCATTTAAAGTGCACCTGTGTTACATCATATAAACTATATCAAACCAATCTGACTTAAATATCTGTTTAAATAATTAACATCCGTCTTCTCCACTGATTAATTTGGTGAATGAACATGCAATCTCCCTTCCCAGACCAAGCAAAATTCTTGCGTGATTAATTCATATTTAACCTGAAGTAAAATAGGATTTTATGCTAAAATCTTATGTTGGGAATCCTAATGTTAGGGCTATTCAAGGCTATTTAAGAAAGAAAATAAGAAGAATTACATGATGTGATCAGGATCAAGAGCTCCATATAAATACATAATACTGCATTCATAATCACATTAATAAGAAAATCTTTGCAAAATTAATAAGGGTTTTTATGTTCAGTCCCATTGTTAGATTAATCTATTGTTGTGGAAAAAGAAAAATTTTTTTGATTATATGGATGAACAGTTTATTATAGTTGACAATTTGGATTTCCAAAGTCTAAAGGATATTTTGTCCCACAGTAGTGACTTTTTATTTCATAAACTAGAGTTTATTTAGTGAATATTGGTTTTATGACTTGTATACCAAATCTTGGTTGGGGAGGCCTATTCTCACCTTATAAAAGATGTTAAGTTGAGGAAGTCAAAAACACAAACGCGCTGCAAAAATCATATGTTACGAAGATATAACTCAGTGCTTTACAGTTATTTTAGCCATTTACTTTAAGCTCTGTCCTGAAGAGGTTACAAACGATCAGGACTATGTAGTAAAAGTTCTTATCATTAAAAATGGTGCTAATTTTGGCCCAACCAATCAGATGTTAGCTACCATTTAAAAGCTAACATCTGAGTATTGCATAGACCTGTAAGTACCTTATCAGAATGTCTTAATGCAAACTTCTTGCAGAAGTAGTCGCAGGAGACTTTTGAACCCAGGACTCTGGCACTTTATGTTTGACCTTTATTATAAGTGCAGAGTTTACCTATATGTGGTTAAAAGGCTTTTAAATTTTATGATCATAAACTAAATAAAACCCCAATGCTTTTACTATAGAGTATGTACTTACCCAGATACTATATGGTCAGCTGGAATGTGCATCAATCTTCTTTTATTCTATTTGCACTGACACACAGCCATTGATTTTCTTTCTATTGCTAAGTGAGAAAAATGACAAATTGGTATAATCCCTATAGAGCTTACTTTTATGAGTTTCAGGGTTGACTTGTGTTGAGGGTTAACCTACTTTAACAGCAATATAGTAGAAGGCACTGCTCCAGGCAGAACCAGGCATTCGGGTCTGGGCTCCGGCATGCATGACCACTTGGTCCACAACTACTAAAGAGATCTGTAAGAGATCCGTAATCATGGGGGGTGGTCCCCTAAACCTGTCAGATGACGATGCTGTTTGTATTATATGTGCAATAAAGTTGATTATATCCGGAACTGAAAGTGCTGCCTATTTGCTGTATTAACCACTTTAAGTTTGTGACAGACACAATAGTGGAACATACACACGCTATCCAACCTCCAATCAGTGAATCTGCATGCTGTATGACCTCACTGCCCAGAGGTTACAGATCAGAAGACAAAGAAAGCACACTCAAAATCCTGAAAAAAAAGTGAAAATTGTTTATTTATTAGTTGCTTACTCTGCCAATTGTACGCATGGCTAAATTAACCATCACCCAATTTAAATGTCATTGCAGTCAGGTGCGTAACTGCAGGGGCCCGGGCCCCTCCACAAGATTGGTGGCCATGCCCCTGACATCACCCCTCCTTTCCCCAAAAGCTCTGTGATCATCATCTTTAAAAGGGCTGATTGCGTGTTATGTTCTCATTGCACTAATATTTGTAATGCAAGCTGTTCAAAAAGAAAACTGATGAAGCAAAGTACAAGACTTCAGTTATATTCATCTATATTCATATGTATGTGGAGAAAATATGTTCTTTCTACTTGCTATAGGCTATATTACTTTATTGGTTAGGAAGTAGGAATTATTTATGTAAGAAATACATTACTAATGTGATAGAGATTTTTCTGTCCAAGAAAATAGTTCTCTGTGTGAGTACAGAATATTTTCTTTCTTTCAAGCCTTTGAGAGCTGTTCCTTAGACACATGATGTCGTGATGTGTCAGTGCTTGATAGCAAGACAAAGTTAACTGAGACAATGAATAAGGATCTTTTGCCTGTGCCTTTTCTTTTTAACATGGCACCTGTGTTTAATATTCTCCCTTTTTTATTTGCTGACAAGACGGATAATGAAACCTGTCTGTTCTTTTTGAAAAGAAGAGTGGAAAATGAGAAACTCAATAAGCAAAGAAGATGCTGTTCGGACTGTAAAAATGTTTCTTTTATAAGATTAAAATGTAGGGCTATCATCTTTATAAAATTTCACAAGACAAGAGAAAATGCCAAGGAATAAATAAAATATTGAGTGCTATCTGTGACAAGATACTAGTATCATGTAGCAGAAAAAACTGTTAATATATTTATTAAGGTTAATGAATGGAGGTTGTATTACCAAAAGAGAAATAATATCTTAGTAGGTCAAGAGTTTTTCCTTAATTAAACAACAATTGTCTTTGATGTCGAAAGTATTGTAATTATCTGTAATCAGTTTTTACTTTCCCTGGACTGCATTACATTGCATATAGACTCATAGTAGATTTTTTATTTAATATTATTTACATCATACTAAAATAACCTAATTGCTAGGAAGAGAAATGTGTTTAGAAAGGGGTCAATAAAATAACTTTTGACTGGAGAAAAAAAGGCAGAACTGGGGGTTTTAAACATTTTATTAACTCAGTGGAACTTTTTTTGAGCTTTGTAGATTTTGTTGAAATGTGAAATTTAAAATGCGTTGTTGAAAATGTGGAATTCAGTGCTGAAAATGAAAAAAAAATCCACTGCCACTGACAATTGGGTTCATTTCAAATTTATGGTTCTGTGAAATGATGGCACATTTTGCCATCATTTCACCACAGGCAAAAAAAACTCATCGGTTTCATTAATCTCTATTAATCTCTATTTATTTATATAAATAAATGAAAGATAGCCTTATTCCGACCATTTTTATCCATTAAGAGGCAAATATTAACCGATGAAAGAAATTTTATTTCGAGAGAATTTAACTTCCTTCTGCCTACCTCTCCCACTGAAAACATGCTACTATTAAAGGGGAAGTTCAGTACAAACACATATGCTTTTCAAAAAAAAGAGCAGTATTTTTCCATCCCAATGACCTTAATCTGCCAATTCAGCATTTTGTCTGTGTATAAATAAATTCTGATTTCCTGTTTTCAGGACCCCTAATAGAGACCGTTATGGTCTTGCCAATTCAGCATCTGGGTTGATTCAGTTGCTCAACAGAGATCTGAGCATGTTTGACCCATCCAACAGCCAATCAGTAGAAATAACTGTTAGAAACATTCCAAGTAGTGCATCCTGGGAAGAATAAGGACCATTAGAACCTAAAATGTCAGCATACTAATGTCAACAGCAGGGAACAGCAAAGGGTATAAAATCAACTGATTATTCAAAATGGGAGAGAATATGTAGAATAACTAAGAAGGCATTAAACAATCTAACAATGTAACAAACATTGATAATGTTCACTGAACTGTCCCTTTAACATTAGAACTTAAAGAGCAATTATGCCCATCCATACTACCCTCCCCCAGTTAACATTACCCCTGGGTCTTACCTTGTTACTGAGAATGAGCACCACAAAGTTGGCTTTGGGTTCCCTTAGTAGACTACGGCAGGGCTGACCAATGGGAAGACATGCTCCTTGCTGAGTATCACAAAAAGGTAAGTAGTCCAAGTGCACACTACCCACGTGGGTGCAGATGTCCAAAAACTTCCCACTTCCAAAAAAGAGAAGTTACCTTTGTGAACAAAACATGGAGTCACACTCCAAAGTGAATGGTTATTTATTCAGAAAACAATCATCAACAAACAATGTTTTGGGGGTACAGAGTGTACCTTCCCATTAGTGAAGGGGGCTTTGAACTGGGGGCTTTAAACATTTTATTGACTCAGTGGAACTTTTTTAACTTTGTAGATTTTGTTGAAATGTTAAATGTAACATGTGGTAATGTGGTGTTGAAAATTTGGAACTCTGTGCTGAAAATGAAAAAAATCAACTCCCATTGACAATTGGGTTCATTCCAAATTTATGGTTCTGTGAAATGATGGCACATTCTGCATTCTGCAGAACCACAGGCAGAAAAAAACGAATCTGTTTCATTAATCTCTATTTATTTATATACATATATGAAAGATGGCCTTATTCCGACCATTTTTATCCATTAAGAGGCAAATATTAACCAATGAAAGAAATTTTAATTCAAGAGAATTACCTCCAAATGCATAGCAAGATACAGAGCATGTAAACCTGTTTTCCCTGGTAAGGATACAAAAGCATATGTGCATTTCCAGAAAAATTTGTTCTGAAAAATTGTACATAAAAAGCATTCACCTTCCTTCTGCCTACCTCTCCCACTGAAAACATGCTACTACTAACATTAGTACTTAAAGAGCAACTATGCCCATCCATACTACCCTCCCCAGTTAACATTACTCTTGGGTCTTACCTTGTTACTTAGAACGAGCACTGCAAAGTTGGCTTTGGGCTCCCCTAGTAGACTATGGCAGGGCTGACCAATGGGAAGACATGCTCCTTGCTGAGCTTCACAAAAAGGTAAGTAGTCCAAGTGTACACCACTCACGTGGGTGCAGATGTCCAAAAACTTCCCACTTCCAAGAATAAAACGTTACCTTTGAAAACAAAACACGGAGATACACTCCAAAGTGAATGGTTATTTATTCAAAAAACATCAACAACATTTTTTCGGGGTACAGAGCGTGCCTTCCCATTAGTGAAGGGGGCATTGAATAGCTAGTTTTCAGAAAGAAGGTAAGAACCAGGGGTGAGGAACTAGCGGTTTAGGTCCTCACCCTGGGTACTATCACTGGAAGAGGAGGTGGGGGAAAGTGTGGGGGACAATAATTGTCCTTTAAGCAAAGGTGATGAAGCAACTACCAATTGGTAAAGTGCGCATAGAGCACCTGTTTTGAGTGGCCATTTGCAACCTAATAATCAGTACAAATAAAAAGAATAAAACATTAGTTCGTAAATATATTATCTGAAGAATACTATTTATTGCAAATTACAATAGCATCAGATATGTATTTTCTTAGTTTATTATGGTGGTATAGGGATTGCACTTTTGTCTTTTTTTATTAATAAAAAGAAAAAAATAACATTGTTTTATACAACTGAGGTTTTAAACCCTGAAACAAACCTTTTCATTTAAATAACATGTTTAGATTTGTAATGCATTTTTTCATCGTTGCAGTTTTGGATCTGGGTTAGATTACATTTCAGTCTTCTAATTTAAATACCTATTTATATAAATGACCTACATTCAAAACAACCTGCTTTCTTATTGTTTTAATAGGGTTCCTTAGCAATTATCTCTGCAAAGAATGGCTGTCGACAATATAGCATCATCTGGGATTACTTACTTCTCTTAACAACATTATTTCTGCCACATAAAGAAAATGCACTTTTTATTAAACCAATAATATAGCCAAGAATAAAACTTACAGAATATTCTGAATATTAATTCAATATATATATATATATATATATGTATAAACACATAAAGATATAAGAGCACTCCAAGGAATTTTAGTGAATTTTATTAACACAGCACAAACATGGCAACGTTTCGGCTCTGTGCTTGGGGCCTTTATCAAGGATTATATATATACATATATACAATACAAGGATTGTGGAAGGACTCCAATTAGGCTAATTTACAACTACATTTAGCGGAAGTGCAACTGATCTGGTCAAACATTTATACAAACATAGAAAAGATAATCAATGCACATTCCTAGGCCCCATACAATATCATATTATCTGCACACTGGCATACTTTATAAACAAAGGGGTTTTAGTATACATTACTGTGATAACATAAATGAAAAGCCTTCCAACCACATCAAGGTAACCCCAGTCTGGAAGGTTCTAACTTCTAACTTTTTTTACTTAAATTACCATTAGCAAACTTTTGCATTTCTCATAGTTGTGCACTGGATCCATACAACAGGCTCTCTCACTTCCCCCCAGCCCTTTGGCTTTTTAAAATGAGGGAAGAGACCATCTGCCCAGTGCTTTATATTAAAAGCATAAGACCTCCCATAAAAGGGGAGGTCCTTTAATGTAGCAACATTTTATCATTCGGCCATTACATTTAATGTTTAAATTGAAAAATTAAATTTAGGAGGTTATGTAATCATGAATTGCTTAATTTACTAATCATTTCCAGGTTTATTATAATACCAAAATGAATCATGGGGAATTGATATTGTATAAAGTGAAGATTATGGCAGATTTAAGAGGACGGGTCAAGGGCAAAAAAAAAACACCTGTCACCAGTACCTTTGCATAATTTTAATCTCATTTAGATCTATTATGAAGGGGGTTTGACCTTGTTTAAAGGGTCACAAAGAGTTTGTCCAAAATTTTGCCTGGATAAAAAGTCATTCATGGAGAGGTCTTATTACTAGTGATAAGATTGCTTAGTTCCCAAAATCGTATTGACCAAATGCTTTGCGAGTGATATCAAGTGAGGAGGTCTACAGAAGGCTCGAAAATTTCATTTCATGTTGATGCAAACTTAGCAAAAAAATGTAAAATTCTGCAAAATCGTAATTTCTATGCAGTTTTGCGCAAAGATGACACTAAACTGGTGCTATAACCGGTACACAAAACTGACAAATTTGTTTTCTCAACATTTGTGCCGATTTTTGTGACAGTGAATCTTGGTGAAAGACTACCTATATCTACAACATATTGCCTGAGATATGTTTTTTTACCCATTCGTTTCTTCTATAAAATTATGAAATAATTATTTAAGGAGGGGTATTAAAATTTTAATGCCCCTCTACCTCTGTAGAGAATAGAAACTACAAGAAATCAAAATCATCTCAATCAAAGCCACTCAGAGGAGGAATTAACTAAGTATTGGTATCGTTTTAGCATATTTTCTCTTTTTTTCTTTGTTTACAGGGAAGCATGGCTGAAACACCCCTGAATACAAGAAGTAATTCAAAACAATAATAGGTAAAACAACGTTAATAATGTATGTTAATTTATTACATGTCCATCACTATATTAAAGGGTATCTCCAGTGGTTAAAACCATGTTTTGCTATGTGTCTTACCTCCTGTTTTTCAATAAAACGTTCAGGAGCTGGGAATGAAGTTAAGCAAATTACCCGGTTTTTCGATCCTCTGCCTTGTCCTCTGACAGTTCCTGACGGACTTGCATGCGCATAGAGTACAAAGTCCGTTGGGACCTGTCTTTTTTTTTGTCTAAAAGATTTTAGAGATATACTGGGCCTACATCATATGGCCACTGTGGAATTGAAACCAGATGCAAACAACACAGTACTGATGAACTGAAAGTTGCCCAGAACTTGGAGGATACATAAAGGACCTGATCTCTAAAAACAATGATGATGGATTATGGGGGTATACAGTATTTGCAGAAGTGTACTCAGCAAAGTATTTGAATCTATAAAAAAACATAACTCCTCTTAACTCTACGAAAGTAGCAAATGTGCTTCTCTATATGATTGGAGCATTTAATTTCTCATCACAAACTGTTCTTGCCTTATTCTATTGTGACTGATGCTCTACAGCTGTACCATCTCTGTTCTGCTTCTGTTAGCTCTCACACTGCCTCTATGTTTTGTAATCTAAATATTAACACTATAATCATAATACCTATATCATTATTCAGCTGCTGTGGATTATTTATGACCACAACTAGCTCTGATTTTTTAATAAGCATATACAAGTTGATAAGGGGTTTGAACATTTTTAACACTATTGTGATTTTAAACTTCAAAATGATACCTATAAAACCATTGGTAAAACATTAATTGAAAATGTGAATATAGATGTACATTACATTGAAATTTGAAAAGGTTTTAAAATTTGTAAATATCTGTTTTAAATATGCCATGATTACTAATGCTGCAATGCATTAGATCTGTTTGATGTTTCCTATTTAGTTGCATTTTGACATAACTATAGATGCAATGCAATTGAATATTGCTATTGTAAGTTCAATGAGCTTTTAAAGATCTCACATAGCGGAAGAGGAGATAACCATGACTGATGGCTGCAACCAGAAAGCCAGCATGAGAAGTAGGCTGTGCAAAGACAAGCAAGTAACAGGAGCCTCAGGGACCATTGAAGAATTGGTGACATGTTTCATCTGTAAAGAACCTTTAAGATATGAAAAAAACTATATATCATTCCATAAAGACTAAAATCAATGCAAGCTTATAAATCTCTTATTTCTGGTACCGAGAACTTAGTACACAACCAGGATTCAGTAAGAAAAAAAAAAATAGTTCCAAACCCAGTTCCACAATCTATAACAGAGATTTCATACAATACAACAGGATAGTCCTTTGGCTCAGTAAAAGAAACCCAATCCTTCATTAAATAAATTAAATAAATAAATCAATAAAGTCCTGCAATGGCATGCCGTTATCCGAATATACCAAGGCTGCGTGGTTAACTACTACGTTACCCACACAGCTGCCACAAGCATGGAGGTAAAGTCATGCTAACTGAGATTACATTGGTTAGCACAACTTTAACACCATTCAGGAGTGCTGCACCTCTCTTGAAATGCCCTGTACATACAATAATGTTTCTTTAAAAACCTGCTTTCTCATAATAACCAAAGCCCTTCTGAAAATTCATAACCCATTAAATATATACAGGGAGATTCAATAAAAGTTCTTATTGTTTAAAATGGTGCTAATTTTGCCCCAACCAATCAGATCTTATTTGACATTTGTAAGCTTACATCTGATTGGTTGGGGCAAAGTTAGCTCCATTTTAAACGATAAGAACTTTTATTGAATAACCCTGATAATCTTTTGTAGAATTTCTTCACAACACGGGTCAACAATTTGAAAACTGCAGGAGGTTCAGCATCTACATTGTTTGAAAATGATTTAAAATCTGGGATTCTTGCTGAGTCGTCTGGTAAGATTTATTTTGCAATATACAGTATATGTTTACTATGGAGCCTGTTTTTTTTTTCTTTAAATTGCATTTCAGGTCTCTTGTTTTTTTTCCTGTAATAATTACAGGGACACAGGGGAGAAATTAAAAGCATCTGCAGAAATGTGCAAATGAAACAACTGATATACAACCTCTCTGCAATCTGCTGAAATTGGGACACATGAGATTTCTTAGGAAGCCTCACTGAGTTTTGGTGAAGTAAAAAGATTTAATGACGGGAAATTGGGTGAAGAAATAGAAATGTAATTATGCCTGTACACTGCTTAGTTTACATATTAGAAAAGGATTTGAAAATACGTTTTCAGGGATAGGAATGTACTGAATGCCCACTTCTTAAAAAGAATGTTCTTAATGAATTAGGGTTTTCAAGTTTCAATCAATTATTTGAATAATTAATGGAGTCTAGTAAGAATGATATGTGTGCAAAATCAACAAGCATCTGCGAGAGAAGGTGAGAACTCAATGTAGTTAGTTGCAAACTAATTATCATCACTAATTAACTGGTGTTTTTTAAAGAACGCAAGAGGGAGGCAAAAGGGGAACAGCATGCCAAAACTTGTCAAGCCTTGTTAGTATCTGACAATTGGTTCACTTGGGGATGGGTTGATACTTTCCTCATTCAAGGGCAAAATCATTTCTGCCATAGTACAGATAACAATATTAAATTACGTTACTTGCATTGCAAATTTTTCAGTCTTCAGCATATTAATTTATTTATTTAAATGACGTAAAACAATATTAAAAAAAAAGTTTGCAAAACAAGTGTGGAGCACTGGCCGCTAACACACACCCCTCCATGATCAGCTGTTTTTAAACAGCTGATCACATGTATAACGGAAACATACGTGTGATCAGCTGTTTAAAAGATCGGACCCAAACTTCTCAGCTGATTTCAGTGATTGTGGCGAACCCTCTTAACATCCAGGATTCCCCAGAAAGCACTGGCACCGTCCACTTTAAATACATACAAATGCTGAGAAGAACAAGTGTAGTGGAAGACACTAGAAGTATATATAAATAAAAGTTCATTATAATAATTATCAAATGGAGGACTACACATAATATATAAGGTACAAATAAATCACACACATTGTTAAAACTGTGTGTGATTTACTTGTACCTTAAACCCTTATACATGTATTATGTGTGGTCCTCTATTTGATAATATATAGATAAGTTTTATTTACTCTATAGATTGCGCCCGATATTGTAAATTATTTAAAACATACTTATATAGTTACTAGTCTAGGGTTACTTGTTGAATTAGTTGATTAGTTTTCTTTCTTTGTCACTATAGAACTTTCACCACTTGCCTCATCTTAATCTATACATTAATACATATAAGTAGCACATACTCTGAGGTTTGTGTGTCAATACAGTAATTGATTTGTTCAGGCTCAGTATCTCTCCTCCCAGTCTTAACCGACACCTCTTTCCGGACCTCCGGACTGTCTATAAGGGCAAGCATGCTCAGTAATCACTAAGAGGTAGCATTGGAAGAGGGAATTTCCCATCATGCAATTTACATAATTTGCATAAACACTGTGTCTATCTGTTGTATTCAATTAGATCAACTGGACTTGAAGTTTAGTTCTTGAAGACGTTTCGCTAGTCATCCGACTGGCTTTCTCAATTCAGAATATTGAATAGTCTATATTGAACAGCCCATATTGAACAGGCTATATTAATCAGTCTATATTGAACAGTCTATATTAAATAGTCTATATTGAACAGCCCATATTGAACAGCCCATATTGAACAGTCTATATTGAATAGTCTATATTGAACAAGCTTTTTTTTTAAACTGACCAATGAACCTGCCATAACAACGTCCACTGGAAGACAGTTCCATAGCTTTACCGTTCTTACAGTGAAAAACCCTTTCCCAACTTGAACCCTAAACCTTTTTTCTTCCAGTCTTAAGGGATGTCCACATGTCCTCTGACATGTTCTATTGGTGAAAAATGCCCCAGATAGTTTATTGTATGGCCCGTTAATGTATTTATACACAGTAATCATATCCCCACGCAAGCGCCTTTTCTCCAGCGTACATAAATGTAACTTTTCCAGTCTCTCTTCATATTCAAGCTCCCCCAACCCCCTTATTAATTTAGTTGCCCTTCTCTGAACCCTTTCCATTTCAAAGATGTACTTTTTGTACAGAGGATTCCAAAATTGCACTGCATATTCCAAAAAAAGGCCTTACCAATGCTTTGTACATTTTCCTCCCTTGAATCCATACCTCTCTTTATATACCATAAAAGAGAGGCTCTGGCTGTTGCTGCCTGGCACTGCTTGCTACCTTTAAGTTTTTCATCCACCAAAACTCCAAGATCCCTTTCCAACAGGGATTCACTTAACACAGAGCCATTTATAGTATAAGCAGCATTTAAGTCCAAAATGCATCACCTTACATTTATCAACATTGAATCTCATCTGCCACTTATCAGCCAAATGTGACAATTTATCTAGATCCCCCTGCAACAATTGCACATCCTCTTAAGTTTTTAATGGACGACAACGTTTTGCAAACACAGAAACCTTGCTGACAATACCCACTCCCAAATCATTAATAAATAGATTAAATAGAAGCATCCCCAACACAGAACACTGTGGCACCCCACTTAGCACTTTAGTCCATAATGATGAAGCCCCAATTACAACTACTTTCTGCATCCTATTCATTAACCAATTTTCTATCCATGTACAAATTTGACTCCCCAGACCAACAGACCTTAGCTTATACATTAGTCGCCTATGGGGGACTGTATCAAAAGCCTTTGCAAAATCCAAGTAAACTACATCTACTGTTATGCCAGAGTCTAAAGTACTTCTTACTTCCTCATAAAAGCCAAGCAAGTTAGTTCAACAAGACCTATTCCTCCTAAATCCATGCTAGTTACTACTTATAATGTCAGTCCTTAAAACATACTCTAGAACATGTTGCCTTATTAAACTTTCCAGGATCTTCCCCACCACTGAAGTTAAACTTACAGGCCTGTAATTACCTGTCTGTGAACGACTACCCTTTTTGAATATTGGAATAACATCGGCCTTTTTCCAATCCAGAGGCACATCTCTGGACATGAGGGAATCTGCAAAAATAAGAAACAATGGCCTAGCTAAAACTGAACTTAGCTCCTTAAGTACCCGAGGATGTATTTTATCTGGTCCAGGAGATTTATTAATATTTACCTTATTTAGTTCTTTCTGTACCATATCCTCGGTTAACCAAAGTGCATTTGAATCTTTTATACCATTATTGCTACTATACTCTATGATATCTGTACTTAGATCTTCTATAGTGTATACAGAGGGAAAAAAAGTATTCAAGACATTTGCTTTATCGCCATCCTCCATAACTAACTTATCCCCATTAATTAATGGTGCCACATTCTCAGCCCTCATCTTCTTACTAGTAATATACTTAAAAAAATGTTTAGGCTTAGTGATGCTTTGTTCAGCTATCCTAACTTCATTATTAATTTTAGCTAGTTTGATTGCTTTATTACACTCCTTGTTACAGTTTTTATAATCCCTAAAGGCACTTTCCGTTCCCTCTGCCTAAAAGGTTTTAAATGCCTTTTTCTTCCTTACCATTTGCCTCTTTCTTTACATCAGAATTCAGCCACATGGGCGCGGATTTATTTTTTTTGCATTTATTTCCCAAGGGTATAAATTTAGATGTGAACTGGCTTAAAATCCCCTTGAACACGGTCCACTTCTGTTCTGTACCTTTACCTGATAATACATTATCCCAGTTGACATTCTGAAGAGCTACTTTTAACCTGGGAAAATTTGCTTTCCTGAAATTAAAAGTCTTTGTTAACCCAGCGCACTTTTCCTTTCGATAACAAAGTCCAAACGCCACTATTTCATGGTCACTATTCCCTAAGCCTCCAGTTACCTTTATAGCTATAATGCGCTCCATGATGTTAGATATTACCAGATCCAACAGAGCTCCTTTCCTAGTAGGAACCTCAACCACCTGTGAGAGAAAATTATCCTGCAGCAAATTCAGGAACTGATCGCCTTTTTCTGTGATGGCAGTTCCACCACACTAATCAATGTCAGGGTAATTGAAGTCCCCCATAATGAGCACACTCCCCAAACTTGCAGCCCTTGCCAACTGCGTAAGAAGTTGACTCACCTCCTCTCTGCTAGCATTTGGCGGCTTATAACAGACACCAACAATGACATTACCCCCTTTCCTGTTGCCTAATTCAACCCATATTGCCTCTACTTTATCATCCATATCACCAGTTATCACTTCTTTTAAATTTGGCTTAAATTTTTAACATAAACACATACTCCTCCCCCTTTCCTTTTTTCTCTGTCCTGCCTAAACAAGTCATATCCTTCTAAATTTACAGCCCAGTCATGAGAACTGTTTAACCATGTTTTTGCTATACCTATTACATCATATTTTTCATTCAACGCCACAATTTCCAATTCACCCATTTTGTTAGCCAGGCTTCTCGCATTTGCAAACATACATTTTAGATTATGATCCTGTAACTTATTCTTACACTTTGATACACATGCCTCCCTATCCCCTATGCTAGCCCCACCTATGTGGATCTGCCCCCTATTTCTTTAGATATCCAATCTAAAGCATCATACGGTTTTGACACAGACAGTTTTGGCCGATAGTCGCACATGTATATGCATTCGGCCCGAAAGCATACACACGTGCGACTATCGGCCTAAACGATCGTACGGTATTGAAATATGTTGGGTCGGGGGACTGTGTCAAAATCATATGTCTGTACGAAGCTTTACATTTCAGCTGTCAATCAAATTCCTTATTATCATAAACTGCTGTGTGCAGTTTGAAGGGTGACAGTTTGTATGTGTAAATTCCATGGTGGGAAAAAAGGATTACGGAGCACGCATGACCTTACAGAAAGTCATGTCAGTTGGAAGGAGGAGGGGGGTTACTGAACCTGAACAAAACTAGTACTGGATTGAAGGCATTTCATTTTATCATTATGGTTGCCCTTTAATGACAGCGTATGAGGAAAAGCCAGAGATGGTTCAACAAATACAATTCTGCACTTTTGAAAATATTTTTATACTAATGTTTATACTTATACCAATGTTTATATTTCTTATTATCACACTCTGGTTATTAATATAAAGATTTACAGTGCTTTTTACCCCCCAAAGAACAAGTTCTGTTAATTACGAATCAAATCCTAATCTGTGCAATAGCAAGTAAGAGGTTAAGTATCTAGATGATTTAATCCAGTTTAGAAAAAAAAGTTTTACCCTGAGCAATTAGATGCTGGTTAGAGAATTAATCACTAATGGGTCATTAGCTCTGACTGCTATTGTACAGTTAACAAGCTGAGGCAGGATTATTAGACTCAACACCTAATTAACGAGGGCAGGATATTTACAGCAATCTTAACAAACAAGCTCTTTAAGATTTAAAAGGCAACATGAGAGAAGAAAAAGACCATAAAGAACCAGTCTAGTGTGTGTGTGTTTGCGTGTCTGTTTGGTAGGCTCTCGGCCAGAGGCCATTGTTAAGAGTTAATCTACATGTTCATGTCTCAGTAAAGTGAATTTTGTTTGGCTGGTTGCATGTTGGATTTTGAATTACAATGCGCCCTAATGAGGTGACATTATCTCCTGACAATACCAACATCCTAGGTCGTTTTATTGTTGTGATTAAACCAACAAATTGCTTACAACAAAAAAGAATAGCTGCACAGAACAACACAAAAAGTCATTATTTAAGGACTTATGTCTACAGTAGCCATTAACATTCTAGTAACGTTGGTAGGATTTTGCTAAATTTGTTTTCCCAACCCCACCAGTTGCTAGAAACGGCCTAATTGCAGGTGTCAGAGACAAACAACAAGGTAACGTTAAGCGTGGAGAGTTATCTACCCATAGCATAGTGAATAGCCTAGAAATTCTTGTTAGATTGGTAACTGGCGACATCACATGGATCTAGTCTAGACCCCCCCATACACAGCATTGTATCGATTGGCCTATCGAGAAAAATAGAGATCGATCAAGGGGGAAATTGTCTTTCAACCTCACCCTTCTTACTACCTATCTTCCAAGCTGAAATCTACAGAAGATCATTGTCTCAAGGTGGAGAATTCCAATCGGCTCTTCCAATCGATTTTCTATCCTTTCGGCTGTTTGAAAATCTGATTTGTAAACCAACGGCTCATGAATTGCTAGCTATAGAATTTCTTGCTTGCCCGAGTGTCACCAGCTCTACAAACCGAGCAAATAGTGTTTATTTAGCAGCATTATGCATGAAATGTGCACAAAAGAGAAAATGAGCACAACTAATTTGTGCAAGGTTTGTAGTTCGAAATTAGACAATTTCTAAATTTGTGGTATCAGGTATTACCGATGCTGTGCGTTATTACCAGGCGCGGCTGAAATGCTCAAGAAGTCCGCAAACTACTGGGTTATTGGTAATATATGGCTATTAATTCCCAGCCAAGGTTGCAAACTTCTGATCGTGACCATAAAAATGTGCTTAGTTGGGAAAAACTGCAGTGGTTATCTATGGGTGATACCACGTGGTACCGGTATGGTTATCTATGGGTACCGTATCATAATTGCCACAGATTCTTGTACAAGTCATTCTGAATTGAGAAAGCCAGTTAGATGACTAGCGAAACGTCTTCAAGAACTAAACTTCAAGTCCAGTTGATCTAATTGAATACAACAGATATACCATGACCTGGATAAATGAGAACCTTCACAAGCAAACACTGTGTCCATTCCAGTTATAGCAAAACTGCACATAGCAGAAGATATTTCAGATTGGATATCTAAAGATAACATTTTTTTAACATATAGTATTGATGTCCTTTTATACCTGGTACCTTAAAATAAATGTGCAGAAAGTGCTTGTAATAAACTTTCATTTTTATTGCAGCATTTGAAAGGTCTTTTTACTTATGTGCGTCCTGCCACGGGAATGGCGGCAACTAAAGAGTTACTATGTTACATACCATAACTTACATATCATAGTAACACTTTAGTTGCCGCCATTAGAGTGGATTATCCAATCATTCATTTTCTGTATAATTAGGGTGTCCAAGTTGGTTTTTCCTGGCTATGCAAGGCTCTGCTTTCCAACCTGCAGCCCTCCAGATTTTTAAAAACTACAACTACCAGCATTCCTCCATTGCAGAAGAAACCAAGGAATACTGGGAGTTGTAGTTTTTCAACATCTGAAGGGCTGCAGGTTTGACATCAGCCGCATGATTTCAATATACAACCCCTATACTATACATTCCCTAACTGCCCTTTGCTGTTTGAGAGTGCTTGTCAGGGAATGGTGGGACTAGTTGTGCAACTGCATATGTGTTAGAATTGCTCACAATTTTGCAGGCTATTTGACTAAAGTAAAGCTAATTCAGGTTCTGCGAACAAAAACCTATTTTTATCATTTACAGTATCTGTTATATCAACATGTTTGTACATTATGTACTGCTACACAATGACACCATAAACAGTAAAACTAGGAGCTGAAGATTATTCATTGTTGCAGTCAAACTAATCAACCAGCCACTTACTTGCAAATCTCTAACCTAAATAAAAAGTCAAGACCTGCTAGTTTGACTGCTGATTACAAACTGAGCTTCTCTGAGGATTTCATGAAGTTTTATAGTGTCTCATTAACACACCCCCAAAATCTGATTGGTCCAGAAAAAATCTTAAATCTGATTGGCTCTTGTATTATTGACCAATCACATGTCGGGGGTGTGCCAAGGAGACAGTATAAAATAGCCAGAGGCCTTCAGCAAGTACTAGTTCTGATTTAGTAGCAGAGCTGTTAGTTTGTGTTGCAAGCATAGTGACTGTCAGATGTTTGGTGCCTAACTGAGTTTTCTAAATGAGCTAGTTTTGGTGCCTGGTAGTTGCAGTGTGGAGGCTCTCTCTTTTGCTACATCTAATTTATCATTGTTTGCTTAGTGTATAAAAAAAAGGTTTCATAGAGTTATCTCAGAATTTATTTGCCATGTATGAAGCCTAAGTTTTTCTCAGCCTTGTCAAATTCCACTGGCTTTGAACAAAATTATTGTTGGTGTAGTTGAATTATATCTCCTACCATTTCCCCTAAAGACACTCGCTAATAACAGAGAGCAGTCAGGGAATGGTTGGAGTTGTATATTGGAAACATATAGAGAACTTGAATATGTTTGTGCAATATGTTTGTGGTTTCTTGCTTTTATACACTAAACATCATTTTGAGGAGTATTCTTAACTAAGGCTTATCCAAGTTATTGTGATCTAGCTATTTGTGGACATTGTATTTTCCATTACTATTGGTATTGTTACCTAGACTTTGGGGAATGTAGTAGAAGGGAGGGTTCAGCAAGAAAAGTCCTTGTAAAATGTTTACATTTTATTTCTATACTTCTCCTTATCTCTCTGATGGGTTGGTAATTTGTTTTAATATGTGGCACTGCAAAATGGAAACCACGTCTCGCCAAAATGTAAAATGTTTACTTACAATAATAATATTTATTCTACTGATAAAGCCATATATTCAGCCCAACTATTAGAATACATATTCTAATATTGCAATTTTGATAAGGTGTAAAGAATATTCATGGCTCCTTAAGTAAAACAATTCTAACAGATTTAAAAAAGTTCCTCACTGGTTATTTTTAATCTCCAATCAGCATTTTCTAAAAAATATCCATTAAGGAGTTCAAATGGAAAGTTATGATACATAAAAATGAAAGAATAAAAATGTTTTATTGCCTTAAATTCCTTCATTCTTCACATATTTCAAATGTTGAGCTATTCCATTTTTTAATTTTTTAACCCTTCCTTGGCATAAGCAGCTGCCATTATTGCTCTCCAGGCTTATCTAGTCTCATTTTAACTAATGCATGATGCACAATGCACCTGTTCCTCATTTGGTTAACAATAAATACAGATTTACTCATGTATTAATTATTATTTATATGTTTGTAACCTTACCAACAGAACAACATTTCTCTATTTGTTTACATTTGGACTTTCAAAAGCAGATACACTTTAGTTTAGAATGTTAGAATGTGGCCCTATATCAAAAGGATAGTAAAGCAGAATAGTTTTGAAAAATAATTTTGACATAAAGGGATGATGTCATAATTAATGGTAGAAGACAAGCTACTATTACACCATTACACAAATGTTTTCTTAATTGATGATGTTAAACTGAATACGAAGAAAGTTCAAGCACCCTTGTAGTAATATAAACTGGCAGTTATGATAATAGAATATCCATTATCCTTGAGAAGCCTTCTTACATCCATTCAGTGCGCACTGGTGTAGTTTTAAAGGGATCATATTTTTTCTGCAAAGTGTGAACTAATTTCTAATTAACTAGACAAAAACATCTTTGGGTGCAATTTAACTAATACAGTGTGCTGTGGTGGATATGCAAATTTCATTTGTCCTTCTATGTACAATTACGTTAATGCAGCTGATGCAAAGTACGACTCTTCCGCTTTCTGTTTGGGAGGATGTAGGGCATATTTTTACTATTAAAATTGATGTGGAATACAGCAGGATTAACAGTTTTCCCATTCCCAAAGCTGGTCGCACAATAAATACAAAGAATATGGAGTGTAAAATGACTTTATCATATGAAAGTTATATACTGAATCAAGAAAAGTTTTAAAGGACAACTAAAGCCACAGAACAACACTGAACCAGAAGGCAGAACACCTTATAATATAACCAGTAATCTATCTCTTACCTCTCATTTTGATAGGGGCACTGGGAAATTGACCTAAATAACATATGGTTTGTGCTTTATTTCACAGCATTCTAGTATCACACAGTTTGGTCAACGACCATTATGTTCTGCACATGCTCAGTCCATAGCTATGGCAGAAACTTTTTACAGTTGGTCACACCCATTAACAATCTCTAGCCAATCCTTTTACAGGACAGATAAAGCAAGGAAGCATATGACTGAGTTAAGGAGGTGTGGACTGACACTGCACATAAACACAGATACTTAATCCAGTTCTTTACAGGCTTACATGTACTTTAATCCAATTTACTGAAGTGGGATTTTATAGCTTATTGGTGTTTTTAGGGGGGTTGTTTTCAGATTCTGGAGTATAAAAAATTGTGTTTAGTTCTCCTTTAATTACTTTAAATATCATCATGGTTTGAAAAACACTGACAAAGAAATAAAAAAAGAAAGGAAATATAGTACAGTATTTAACATTCGCAGATAGTGCCAAGGAACATTAATGGTAGAAACTTGTTTTACTGAGAACAATGTACACACTTTGTACATTTATTAATGTTTGTGCAGTTTCTGCTGCTAGAATTTAGATTTTGGGGGAAATAATTCTGTTCCCCTTTTGGACAAATAGGAAGATAGTGTTTTTTTATGTGTAATCAAGTCAAATGTTTTTTTATACACAAGGCCACCTTGTCCTTTGGTTTGTGTTTTCATCCAGCAATTTATTGCATCCATCTAAATTCATGGTGGCAAAAGAATATTACTCCACTAACAAATATAAAAGAATGATATAAACCATGTACATCATTCTTGCCAACCCATGTATTTTATTGCATCATACACAGGTGCACAGGTAATTTACACATGTGTATGAAGATCTGTCTGGAGAAGGTACTACACTGTACCGAAATGTCACATTACCTGTGCATCTGTGTATGGTGCAATAAAATAGATGTGTTAGCAGGACAGATGTGCATGGTTTATATCGTTCTTTTGCATTGCAACCACTTAGCATGCACTCAGCAATTTATGACTCTCCATTACTGAACTTAGGTGTGTGCAGGATTGCTTCTTGGTCCACTAAAAATATGTTTGAAAAGGGTTGTAAAGGATTAAGGGTTACTTCTAATGATACAGAGTTTACCTCCTCCCTAGAGATGGACCTGTCCAGGATCCAAAGGGAATTTCACGGATCTGAGGGAACTTGGACTTTGCAAATTTCAGAATTTTTTGGAACCACAGAAATAATTTTTTTTTACATTCTGAGAAGTTTAAACATTTTTGAAATTTCTAGAAATTTCAAAATTTTTCTAAAATACTACGTGGAATGCCATTAAGTTTCCAGTACTGGACGGTGTTTTTTTTTTAAAAATTGATTGGCATTGATACGTGTTCCCCAGACCAGTTCCCAGGTCCCTGAGCCATTTACAGTAACCATTGCTATATCAGGCAGAATTTTCAGATTTTTTAACTCTCATTAACTTTAATGGGACTGCTTGCAGATTGTTTACATTTCTTTAAAAAAATCTGCAAATCTGCAAGTGGAGAGATTTTAGGGAATTTGTCCATCTCTACTCCTCTAATCTTTATACGGTCATCAAACTTGGATCACCACACATACATTTAAGAGAAGTTAAATCTTAGATATTTCTGCCCAAACTATTACCTAACCTAATCTTTTGATTAGATTAGGTGATAGGAACATGATAAGGAACATTAAGGGGTGTTTTTTTTAATATATATAATTGTAATATACATTTGCAACTAGAGATGTTCGAAACTGTTGAGTTTCCTTCTATTTTCGAATAAAATTCAAAAATTCGAAAAACGAACCCATAGAAGACTATGAGAGAAAAAAATGTGAAACTTTCGGAAGTTCGGTCCGTTTTCGAAATTTCAAGCTATATGGAAAGTTTGAAAACGGACCCATTAAAGTCAATGGGAGTCAAATAGTTAGAAAAGGTTGAAGGAAATACAATTAAAATATCAATGGTAACTTAATGTAAATGGCTGTGGGACCTGGGAAATGGTCTGGGGAACATGTTCGAATATCCAGGACTTTCGAAAAATCAATTTTACTCATGTGCGCTACTTTTCAGCTCTCGCGTTCAAACATTCAATAATTATCCCATGAACGACTCGATAATTCATTATTTACTTGCGTATTGGTATAATAGACATTTTACTCGTGGATTCGATAATTCGATATTTACTCTTGCATTGGTATAATAGACATTTTACTCACGGATTCGATACTCGCGTAAAGGTATAATAGACATTTTACTTGCGGATTCGATATTTACTCACAAATAGGTATAATAGACATTTTACTTGTGGATTTGATACTCGTGTATAGGTATAATAGACATTTTACTCGTGGATTTGATACTCGTGTATAGGTATAATAGACATTTTACCCACATATTTGCATGCTTCAAATGTTCAAGCATTCGATAATTATCGAAAGTCCAGAAAATATCGAAAGTCAGAGAAATCCGGGTCCGGGATAGTTTGAGAAGTCCGAGTCTGTTCGAACTCGAATAGTTCAGCTCAAACTTTCGATTCGAAACCGGCTTCTATTAGAACCCACATTACATCTCTATTTGCAACCTGCCAAAAACGTGGTTGCTATAAATTACAATGTAATTACTGTAGTGATGAATCCTAGTTTCTAAATGAACCTAGTTTTGATTGGAACTGCCTTCTTTTTAATTTTAAAACTTTTTATTGAAAATCAAAAATATCTATCAAAAAATCAAAGCGCTATTGGAAATATGAAAAATTGTCCGGAATTGCACTTTTTGGAACTTCAGTCAGTTTTGCGGAACCGCTAATGAATCTAAACTCACCACTTTCGTTCATCTCTAATTGTAATGCATTTGGGTGTCACAAAAGGTCTTGCTGAATATATACAATAAAATCTAATAGCTAGAATGTAACAGCCAGATGCAGATTTTTTGCCCTCTCTGCCTTACATTATTTTACACTGTACCTAAAGCTTATTACTAATTAGCTTGGATTTATTTTGCAGCAAAAAGGGGCAACAGATTTAGTGTGCACAATATTCATCCAACTACGGGAAACAACACATACTATCTGTCTACAGCCACCTTGATGGCCCTTTGCATCCACAGTAAATGGCCCTTTTAAATGTAAATATTGGAAATTAAAAAGTAGAAATAAACCATATTAATTCTTGTCTTGTAATCTACATATTCACCTGTTATCATTTTTAAAAAAGTAGTTTTATAAATACATGAATATATAATAAACTATATAAACAACCCATCTACTATGTTATATTGTCTTCAGGGGTTGATGGAGGTGCTGGTGGAGGAGCATTGTTACTTACCTTGCGCATGATCAACCGCGGCTCCATTGACCACTGCCGACTGCTTCCTGGGTTAGTTTACTATAGTGTGCAAAATTGCACATGTGCGCTACAGTGAAACTAAACCAGGAAGCAGTCAGCAGTTGTCAATGGAGCTACGGTTGATTGTGCGTAAGGTAAATATACTAACCTTCGGTCATGGATCCTGGTGAAGTGATTGAAGAACAGAAGGTAAGGAATAGATCGTTTACCTTCCGGTCATCAATCACTACTTTAAAGGAATACTTCACTTTTTCTGTGAACTATTCCTTTAAATATTTATGCCAGTGGGCAAAACATATAGCTAGTTTCACAATGGAAGTTTATGGTTTTCAAATTAAAATGAAGTTTTCTTTGTTCCATAATAAATGTGTTATGCTTGCTATACAGTATTAGGTTCTGCAGCATTTATCTTATTTCACTGGCCTTTTATGGATATTGGAGTTCTAGATTAGCAAAAGAGATGGCAGAAACTGTTAAGTTTCATCCCTTTTCGGATTATGGATCTTGGGGAAAACCCCGAAGATCCAAAATCTGAAAATGGAACATACTTTTGGGACTTCAGAGCCCATTTTTGATAATTATCAAACGTTCAAGACTATTTTCGTTAATCCTTGAAATTAGCCTCGAATGATAGATAATCATTAAAATACGATTAGAAATTACCTTCAAGTTTCCAATCGTATTTTCGAAGATTATCGAAAATAGCCTCGAACGTTTGATAATTATTAAAAATTGGCACAGAAATCCAAACAATATGATTTGGATTTCGGAATCGAGAAGTTCCGTGTTGGATCCAGGTCCAAAACGAACCCAAATCTCATCTCTAATTAGCAACAGCTCAAATACCTTTTCTAGGTTCCTATCTTAGGAGCATAAATAAAGGAGTCATCGGCAAGCCCAGAAGGCACTCCCATGAAGCAATGAGGATGCCAGGAAGGCTAGCAATGGAGACCACACTAAGCATTCCGATTCAGTGTTAAGTGGCTTCATTGTCCTTTAAATTAAGTAGCTGCATGTAAAGATAACAATAATAATGAAAAATGTTCTGTTTGTTAGTAAAAATCAATTTTGTTCCTAGGTTAGTTACTCCTGGTGCTCATTGATTTACCGTATATACTTGAGTATAAGCCGAGATTTTTGGGCTTTAAAATTAGCCTGAAAACCTAACCTCGGCTTATACTCGGGTCAAGTCCTAATTTAGATCCAAATTCTGCAATTGCGGATAGTAACCAGTAGGTGGCGCTGTGTTAAAAATCCTTCATCTGCATAGAAAGTTACAGGAGCTCTACCTTTACACTCCTTCCTGTAGTCTGGCTGCTGGACTCACTCAGCATTGTCACTGCCCATCTGGATGCTGTAAATCTGATGGGTCTTCTCAGTTTGGGGCAAAAAACAACTGCTAGTTCAGTGCAAAAGACAGCTTGAAACTACAACTCTCAGGTGCCATTAACTATTGGGGTCAGAGTGCCCTTTGCTATATGGGGGTCAGAGTGCCCTGTACTATATGGGGGTCAGAGTGCCCTTTACGATATGGGGGTCAGAGTGCACTTTACTATATGGGGGTCAGAGTGCCCTGTACTATATGGGGGTCAGAGTGCCCTTTACTATATGGGGGTCAGAGTGCCCTTTACTATATGGGGGTCAGAGTGCGCTTTACTATATGGGGGCCAGAGTGGCCCTGTACTATATGGGGGTCAGAGTGCCCTGTACTATATGGGGGCCAGTAGAATTGTAAATGATGGTAAGCTTAATTAAACGTTTATTGAATCTTGGCACTCCACATGTTTAGAAACTACAACTCCAGCAACCAAAGCATGCTGGGAGTTGTAGTTTCCAAACATCTGGAGGGCCTAAGAATTGGGGGTTACTGGTACTGGATTTGGCTATTACTGTATGGAATTCTGCTGTCCATTTAAAGGGCAACTTAAGCCACAAAACAATACTAAATCAGAAGGCAGTAGTGGTCATAATTTCTTCCCTCAGCTTATACTTGAGTCAATCAGTTTTTACTTATTTTTCGGGTAAAAATTGGTACATCGGCTTGTACTCGGATCGACTTATACTAGAGTATATGTATATTAATATTTATTAAGCAACAAATAGTTAAAATGTTGCATTACTATACAAACTATGATGACCAATGAAGGGGGATTTCCCTGTGTGTGTTGTGTAACATGCTATTGTAAAAATGGTTTGTACTTGTTTCTGTACGTGATAATATCTAATGATTGGGACCAGTGTTATACATAAAATACAGATATGAGCAGAAAAAGATGTAAAAAGATGTTGCTTTTTCAATGGTAAATTCAAATTCAAATTAAGATATCTGTATAAAATATATTGAACTGGTAAATGTATTTTAAGTGTTGGGGAAAGAGGGCACAATATAAACGCCCTATGACTTTGCGGTGAAAAACCCTTATGGGTGTAGTTTTTATCCACATCCGTATACATCAACAAAAGATGGCCGAAACTGCTGGGTTTCATTCTGGAAAATCCCGAAGATCCAACAATCCGAAAACGGAACTTAAAATAGGAGCGAGTTTTCGATATTTTAGAACATTAAAGCTATTTTTCGAAAATTCTCGAAAAAGCCTTGAATGTTCGATAATTCTCGAAAATACAATCGGGAACTATTTCTGATCATATTTTAGAGTATTATCGAACGTACAAAGCTATTTTAGAGAATATTTGAAAATAGTTCAAACGTTTGATAAACATTCGAAAACTTGTTCTGAAGTCCCAAAATCCAAACGATCCATTTCGGACTGAACCGAGGGGTTCCGTGTCTGATCCGGGGCCACGTCAGACCTGGATCTCATCTCTAACATCAACATGGCCAAAAGTAAATAGACACACAAGCCTCATTCACATATGTGCTTTTTTCTAAACTATTGGTAGAAAATACGAAATTAGCATTTCATAATATAATTATCTGGAATTGCAGCACCCTATTAAAGTTGTATATTGAAAGAACAACTGATCCATTCTGCTACTAGGTTGTCTTAGGAAATTGCATGCCTGGAAACCTGTTTTACAACAGAACCATCTTAAAGGGATACTGAAGTGAAACAAATGGCTTGCCTTTGTCCTTTTCTCTCTCTATTTTTTTTTTAGATCTGAGAGAAACTTCTGCTCTCGGTCTCAGTGCTCCATTTTCTCATGTCTGTTTAGCCCTCTTCTAATTAGAATACATTTCCCCTCCCAGCCATGTAGCTGAGACACAGCTACAGTGGCAGAGCATGTGCCGTGGAAATGTGTCTCCAGTGAGCTACAGCCATTAGCATTCATCTTGTGATTTTCTTTCACCCATAGGAGTTTGGAAAGGTGTGTGTGTTTGTGTGTTGGGGGGGGGCATACTTTGTAATTGATTTTTTTAGATACATTGCTAAATTGCTCCAGAAACACAAATGAAGCTAAAAGCTGGTGTTAAATACTCACATAAGGGAGATCTACTTAGAGCACCACTCGTTAAATCTCCCCAATACACTATTATATTATATTCATTGCCTGTCTACTTTCATTCTTTTCCTTTTTCTTTTGTTGTCACTGCTGTTCCATTTGATAAGCCGAATAGTTTGTTTTTCTCTCTGCCTTTCTAGTGTTATATAAATTAACAGCAGCAAAAAAATAATTCTACACAGAAACTTTTTTTCTTTTCCCCATCTGTGTTTTTTAATCCTTTTAAATCTTTTTTGTATGAAAAACACAGAGTTTTATGGCTTTTAGTTTACAGCACATTCTTCTCTAATATAAATAATCCAAACGTGCTGATCTCTTGTTGGTTCATTACCTTTTTATTTTGATCTTCAGAAACATTTGTTTTATCCCATAGCTTATCCACAAAGGTTATGAATATCCGATGACCTTACATATTGAACATGCTACTTCCAAAACATTTTGGAGGAAATGTGAAAAGAAAGTTATCTACAGTCCCTAATGTCAACAACCATACTTTATGAGTTTTAATTAGTATTGATGCATGTTAATTTGAAGCTGTAGATATAAAGAAAGGAGCCTGTTGTGAAAGCCTGGGCAACATTTGATAATCTTGGGTTTATTGACAATTTGTTTTGGACAAGGCATCTTCTTGCGTAATTTAGAGCTATTTGATTAAATCTCAAGATACGGTACAAAGCAATATATGTTTGTCAGTACTGTATGTCTGCATGTTATGCATCTGAGCTAATTACATTTACATAATTGTCATTATGTTTAATTACTATTATTTAAAATATATATATTACGAAAAGCTGTCTTTACAGATGTTTTCTAAATGCTAAGATTTGTTTTGCATCACACAAGTTGTCCTGCTGTCACTAACTAATCTAGATAACTAACCAAAAATACATTTCTGTATTGGAATTGAGTTAAGACTCCCCTTATAAACTTCTCTATGAACCATCTTGTGACTGCTTCAAGATTATCTTAGAGGACGTCGCTGATATTAGCTTGAAAGGAAAAAATAGAGAAACCTCAAAGTTTTGTTCCAAAATCGGATATGTAATATTTCATGTTTAATTATATTAAATGTATCAATATTAATTTTGTCCAAATGGTATAAGGACCTGGGAAATGGTCTGGGGATAATGTATCAATGCCCGCAACCTTTAAAAAAAACATTGAAAATGGAATTTTTACAAATGTTGTTTGATTTGCAGACTTTCCAAATGCTAAACAGAAGATTCATGTGTATGATTCCAGTGCAATATCTCATAACAACAAATCTGTTATCTGTTTTCATACGTTTTCCTGTTTATGAGGTAATTCCAGTATTTTGGGGTGCTGACTGAGTCAGCCATTTTTATGTTAGTACAACCTCTGCAGAACTGTTAGACTAAACACCTTCTTTTGATTCTATATATAGAATTTACTGGATTAATTTTCAAACTGAACATGTTTGCCAATTTACAGATTTCATTCCTAGAAAATTGTACACACCTACAATCAGGTGTTTTGTTTACATGACTAGATATTCTTCTCTTTGCTTTAAGACTGATGTGAAATCTGTTCGCCATTATCACCCCTTCAGGATACAGTGGTTTTTTGTTTTACAAATAAGTAACATTTATTTTCATATAGTACTCATTTAAAGGGTCTCCTTAGAGGTGTCCTGAGTTTAAAGACCATTTAATATCTTTCATCAACTACAAGATAATTTCTCTAGCTGTTGTCAAAGTTATTTTTAATAGAGTCTGAATTGTATGGCCGATTTTCCGAAAAAAAATTCTAATTTTCGGACTCTCAGACCCGTCAATGGGGACCAAATAGTAGAAATGTTTGAATACAATAAGGTTAAAATAGCAATGGTAACTTAATATACATGGCTCTGGTCTAGAGAAAATGTACAAACATCCTTAAAATAAAGTAACTTCACACCTTTGCTACTTTCGAGCTTCCACATTAGATATTCAGAACTGAGGGTTAATGAATTCACTTTGTATATGTAATATTTCTCTAAAGTGTGTTTGGATTTTCGGAATTGAGGGTTTATGAATTCTGGATTTTTCCAATACAAAGAATTGAGGGTTCACAAATTCAGAACCAAGGATTTTTATGCATTTAATATTTCTCGAAGACAAACCTGTATATCTGATGTCTCGTATATTTAAATTCTGAAAATTTAATTAGAAATTCCATTGATAATGGAGACTGGAGATGGCCGAACTTTCAGAAATACGTTATGCTCAAGGATCGTAACAAATTTTTCAAAAAAATCAGGAAATGGAACCATTAAAGTCAATTGGGGTAAAAAAATGCAATATTTGCACCTAAAATAAAGGCGTAAATAGCAATGGTTACTTACTGTAAATGGCTCAGGGACCTGGGAAAACATGTGTAAAAACCCACCATCTCTAAAAAACACAGTCCGGTACTGGAAACTTCATGCCGCACAGTATTTTCAAACATTTTAAAATTTTCTGCAATTCAGAAAAATAGAAAAAAATTGCAAAAATCTGCAAAAAACTGAGTTCAGGCGGATCCTTGGAATCCTCTTGGGAACTAGGTTCGGGTTCGGATTCAGGTCCATTTCTATAAGGTCAGGGAGATGAGTTGGGCCAAAGGAAAATTTCGGATATTTCCGAACGATCACAAGGCCAACAAATTTATGTTTACTACAGATATCAGTTGAAAATATTTCAAAGAATCGGATCGGAACCGGATATTCGATGATCCATTGCTTATTCCTGAATCTGAGAATCAATGTTAAAAAAATTTGCTACTTACCTTTGTGTGATCCCGCGATGCAATACCAGATGAAAACGAGATTTAAGGTCACAATCCAAAAGGTAACAATTTGAAAATTGGATTGGTGTGCTGGTCTGTATCCAAAGCCATTCGGAAACAGCGCAGTGCCCTGAAATCAGTGTAAAACCAATATTAACCTGATATGACAAGGGGTTAATGTGGGTTTTATCCTTATTTTAGGCATATTGAATCTCCTCCATTGATTCCAGAAATAGATTCCATAAATCTTGATCAACCATTATACATGGAAAAGCATAAAAAAAAAATCTCCATCTCCACTAAACTCCCTACAACACACTGACAAAATGGTGCTTGTCAATCTGCCTTTTATGCCCAGGGTTTGGCACTGATAAAATAGCTGCCGTTGGTGAATTTGGGATATGTGGCTGGATTGTTTTCAAAGATTCTTCAAAAAAACCCCAGAAAATTGTAAAAATCCTGTAAAAATTTGAATGCGGTTTTGGAAAAATCCGGAAAGCAGATTTCTGAAAAATCCACCTAAATCCGCAATACGTGGATCTCGGGAAATCCACCAAGGAACTGGGTTTGGATTTGCGATCCCGGCCATTTCTAATGGGGACCATAATAACCTTTTAATTTCTGCAAGACTTACAATTTTGCATACAAGAACAGGCTTCAGGATACATACAATACAAGGATTGTGGAAGCGCTCCAATTAGGCTAATTTACAACTACATTTTGCGGAAGTGCTACTGATCTGGTCAAACATTTATGCAAACATAGAAAAGATAATCAATGCACATTCCTAGGCCCCATACAATATCATATTATCTGCACACTGGCATACTTTATAAACAAAAGGGGTTTAGTATACATTACTGTGATCACATGAATGAAAAGCCTTCCAACCACATCAAGGTAACCCCAGTCTGGAAGGTCCTTGGCTTCTGGATACAGCCAATTAGAAACTGCTATATAGTTGTATAATGGAATAAAGCAAAATGTATCTTTTCTGGTACAATTAGAGAATGAATAGCTGGGATGATATATTGAAATGCTTCCTCTGAATGTTCAAATAGATATCAGGAAGAATGTATAATTTTCATTTAGAAATTGAGTTTGCAACCATTCCAGCCAAAAAGCTCCTATAAATACTTAAAATAACATAAAACTCATGTTTCATGCTTTCTGGGATGTATATCTTAGTAACTCTGACAGTGAAAGTAAACGACAAGGATTTGCAGTAAATACAGTGTTTTTTTTTTGTGTGACAGAATTGAATTCATGCTAATGGCTTCAAGCATTTATCATTGTGCTGTATAAATTAGTTGAATATTAAGTTTTACTCATAGGAAATTTATAGGCCTGAATTCTATAGCATATACTGTATGCAGAGGCCATGTATGGTATTCATTATTTTTGTTTTAAAGGTTAAGAATATCTGTGCAAAATATCTACATTGGTCTTTAAAAAATTTAATTCATTTTTAAAGTGCAAGAAGAAAGAAGAGGGACTGTGGAGTTTGTGGTGAAAATCTTCCATCTATTTAGAAATCATTGGAGGGCACAGTAACAACATTGTCCTATTCCCTTTAATCCCCCAATACCCCAATCCTTTAAGCCCCCAAAATATCACCAAGTCTGCAGGTCCCTATTCTTTTTGTTATTGCCTCCTCACACAGCCGTAGAGTAGGTATCTACCATCACTGGCCATGGCATCACCATCATGCTTGTGACCGATGGATGACACCCGGAAGAACCGCAGAAGGAAGAAGAGGAACTGGGGAGTTAGTGGTACAAAAAAAAAACTTACCTAGTTTTTCAGGAACAATGCAAAACTAGTATTGATGTTATTCATTTTAAGGTGGGCCATATAGTATACACGTTTTATATGCTGTAAATGCTGGGTTCCTTGTCCTTTAAGAAAAGGTTGGGGCTAGTAAGATATGATTAGACGGCCAATTCACAGCACTGTACTATTCCATTTGATCCCCCAAAACCAATGCGGAGGTTGTGAATTAATAAACAATAATAGTATAGATATATAAAGTAAGCAAGATACGGTATAATAATTTATTATGAATCCTCCAGGGCACCTGCCTTCCAAACAATATGAAATACTGCCATTGCATAAAGGCTGGGTGATCTAAGTCATAACATGGTTGTGTTTGTATTTGAATGCTGACAAAATGGTATTCTATTGAAATTCCTATAACAATGGAACACCACACCAGATATCCATGATCATTTGGGGAAATTGTCAACAAACATATCCCTGAAAATGAATGTTACAGAGGAATCCACTCAGTAAAGTACAATAGCCCACAAATGAGTCCACAATGAGTAAAATTCAAACCTCTGCAAAATATTCAGTCGAGTACCTGACACGTCTATTACCAGTCCAGAAAGGGTCTTTGTAACAGGAGTTCTCCCATTTATCAGACACAGAAACTTTTTGCTCAAAGGTCTGCAGCCAGACTGCTTCCACAGGGTGCAAGATAAGTAGGGACTTTAACAGCTTGGTATGGAACCTTTAGAGGATGTTTTCTAGAGATTGTGAATGGATAAACCATAAAGCTATATTTTAGATTTAGGTCCTCACCCTATGTAATAGAGAGGAGGGGGTGGTAATTATGTTATAATTGTCCTTTAAATGATGAGTGACTGTAGTAACATAGTAGTAATATATAAAGTAGTAATACCAGGTTGTGTAGAGTGATTAAATAAATTAAGTTTTAGAAGCTAAGAAAGGCAAGTCTGCAGTAGTGGTTTATTGTATGGTACATTGTAACACCCTTGAAAAGGTAATTGTAAGTTTTAGGACTTAAAACGGTTGTGTTTTTTCTGTGCATTTTTCGTGTTTATCAGATCTATTCACAGCACAGCAGGCAGTATTCACACTGCAATATTCACCCCAGCACAGATAATTAGATTTTCAACATAGTTATCATGCACCCAAGCATGGTAACACATGAAAAATGTGTGCTATAGCAGTGTATATTAAACAAGGTTGCACACTTTAAGTCAGAATACATTAGTAATGAGTGTTGACACTGGCAATCACTAGAGTTTTGAATACTCTACAGCTGTCGTGTACAGCAGAAAGAGTAAAGGAATTTGATTTCAAGATGTCCTATATGAGTGTGTCAGATACAGTTACAAATATTAAGGCCTTGTTCAGTTTAAAATGGTTTACTTTATATAATCCCCAAAAGCTGATCAATTACATAAACACACAAATAGATAGATAGATAGATAGATTGATAGACAGATAGATAGATAGATAGATAGATAGATAGATAGATAGATGGATGGATGGATGGATGGATGGATAGACAGACATTTATAGACATGTCGTTGCCTTACGAAAATCGCTCTCTTGGATTACAAGCCTCATTTTACTTCAATTAATTAAATAATAGAGATGAGAATTCTATAGACAGTCAGGCAGCCTGCACCCTTTAATTTGATTGCAGATTTTCCTATTATGTTTCATTTTCTTATTAATTGCACATTGATAATATTATATCCTTGTTAAATTATATTGAACGATATAGGCAACACTCACAGTTTCAGATTAGGAATGAATCCATTTACAGTATATACAATCTTATTAACATTCCAGGAGCCTCCACCTTTCTTCTTTAGGATATTGTTTAATTTCTCTGTATGAAGCAGCAGGAGCACTAATTGACATAATATAAATGGCTTTTTAAAGCCCATTGTATCAGTATGAGGAAGGAAAGGAGCTGGCACATCTCCTGATAACATGCATCAGGGAAGGGCCATTAAAGGGCATCTACACTGAAAAAGAAAAAAATTCTTCCCAACCACTTTACCATTTTTTTTTTTGATCTGTCCCCTATTTCTTTAGATATCTAATCTAAATATGCATGTCATAAACAATTCTTCTGTTAGCAGTTTTGCTGTAGCAGGAATGGTGACAGAGTTTTGACGGTTGGTTTGTGGGAACAAAGTCAGGTCAGATAGATGTGGGAGTGGTTAAAACGTGAGGGGGGACACTGCTCCTGAGCAAAACATGTGCTAGATTGAAGGCATGCACCATCACACACTCCTGAGTGTAAATCTACTTACACGTGGTTTATGAATAGATTAAGACTAGCAAAATACCCGCGCTTCGCAGCGGAGATGTATTGAAATAACGTTTTTAGTAAGAAAGCAATAATTTGTCAAAATTGCTGTAATCACTCGGCACTTGATATAGTAAAGAAAGACAATTCAATAAGCTTTACGATAATGCAACACTCATTAACTTTAATTTAATATAATATTTTTTATTCAACTATGAAATTTTGGTGAAAATAACCCCCACCACCCCTCCCCGTCCGCCCCTAATACCCCCCACTATTCCTCTCTGTCCACCCTCCAAACCCTTCCCCTTACACCTCAGTCAGTCCCCGCACACACCCTGAATTTTTGGTAAAAATCAGTCCAGCTGTTAGTGTGCAGGAGTTCAAAATTCTATTCCCCCCATTCACCCCCACCCTTAAAAAAAATTATGTTAACCTTTTACTGGTAAAGGAGTATATGCATACCAAATTTGGTTGAAATCGGACCAACTAGTCTGTGCAATGTCAGATACTCACCGTTAAAGGTGCAATGTCAGATACTTACCGTTACAGGTGGAATTTCTAAACGAAGCCTGCTTAACTTTTGTAAGTAAGGTGCAATGAATGAGCCTGCCAAATTTAAGCCGTCTGCCTCCAAGGCAAGTTGGAGAATTAGAGATGAGTGAGTGAGTGAGTTAGGGCTTTGCCTTTTCGAAACGAAACCTGCTTAACTTTTGTAAGTAAGGTGCAATGAATGAGCCTGCCAAATTTAAGCCGTATGCATCAAGCGGCAATTGGAGAATTAGTGATGAGTAGTGATGAGTGAGTGAGTGATAGGTGAGTGAGGGCTTTGCCTTTCGAAACAAACCTGCTTAACTTTTGTAAGTAAGGTGAATGAATGAGACCTGCCAAATTTAAGCCGTCTGCCTCCATGGCAAGTTGGAGAATTAGTGATGAGTTAGTGATGGTTAGTGAGTGAGTGAGGCTTTGCCTTTTCGAAACGAAACCTGCTTAACTTTTGTAAGTAAGGTGCAATGAATGAGCCTGCCAAATTTAAGCCAGTCTGCCTCCACAGGCAAGTTGGAGAATAGATTGAGTGAGAAGTTAGTGATGAGTGAGTGAGTGAGGGCTTTGCCTTTTCGAAACAAACCTGCTTAACTTTTGTAAGTAAGGTGCAATGAATGAGCCTGCCAAATTTAAGCATCTGCCTCACGGCAAGTTGGAGAATTAGTGATAAGTTAGTGATGAGTGAGTGAGTGAGGGGCTTTGCCTTTTCGAAACAAACCGCTTAACTTTTGTAAGTAAGGTGCATGAATGAGCCTGCCAAATTTAAGCGTCTGCCTCCACGGCAAGTTGGAGAATTAGAGATGAGTTAGTGGTGAGTGAGTTAGGGCTTTGCCTTTTCGAAACGAAACCTGCTTAACTTTTGTAAGTAAGGTGCAATGAATGAGCCTGCCAAATTTAAGCCATCTGCCTCCACGGCAAGTTGGGAGAATTAGGTGATGAGTGAGTGAGTGAGGGCTTTGCCTTTTCGAAACGAAACCTGCTTAACTTTTGTAAGTAAGGTGCAATGAATGAGCCTGCCAAATTTAAGCCGTCTGCCTCCACGGCAAGTTGGAGAATTAGTGGTGAGTGAGTGAGTGAGTGAGGGCTTTGCCTTTTCGAAACAAAACTGCTTAACTTTTGTAAGTAAGTGCAATGAATGAGCCTGCCAAATTTAAGCCGTCTGCCTCCACGGCAAGTTGGAGAAGAAGTGATGAGTGAGTGAGTGAGTGAGTGAGGGGCTTTGCCTTTTCGAAACAAAACCTGCTTAACTTTTGTAAGTAAAGTGCAATGAATGAGCCTGCCAAATTTAACCGTCTGCCTCCACGGCAAGTTGGAGAATTAGTGGTGAGTGAGTGATGAGTGAGTGGGGGTTTGCCTTTAGAAACAAAACATGCTTAACTTTTGTAAGTAAGGTGCAATGAATGAGCCTGCCAAATTTAAGCCGTCTGCCTCCACGGCAAGTTGGAGAATTAGTGATGAGTGAGGCAAGTTGATGGAGAATTAGTGATGATGTGAGTGGTGGTGAGTGAGTGAGGGCTTTGCCTTTTCGAAAGGAAACCTGCTTAACTTTTGTAAGTAAGGGTGAATGAATGAGCCTGCCAAATTTAAGCCGTCTGCCTCCACGGCAAGTTGGAGAATTAGTATGAGTGAGGCAAGTTGGAGAATTAGTGAGAGTGAGTGAATGGAGTGAGTGAGGGCTTTGCCTTTTCGAAACGAAACCTGCTTAACTTTTGTAAGTAAGGTGCAATGAATGAGCCTGCCAAATTAAGCCGTCTGCCTCCACGGCAAGTTGGAGAATTAGTGATGAGTTAGTGATGAGTGAGTGGTGAGTGAGGGCTTTGCTTTTCGAAAAGAAACTGCTTAACTTTTGTAAGTAAGGTGCAATGAATAGCCTGCCAAATTAAGCCGTCTGCCTCCACGGCAAGTGGAGAGTTAGTGATGAGTTAGTGATGAGTGAGTGATAGTAAGTGAGGGCTTTGCCTTTTCAAACGAAACAGCTTAACTTTTGTAAGTAAGGTGCAATGAATGAGCTTGCCAAATTTAAGCCGTCTGCCTCCACGGCAAGTTGGAGAATTAGTGATGAGTGAGGCAAGTTGGAGAATTAGTGATGAGTGAGTGAGTGAGTGAGGGCTTTGCCTTTTGAAACAAAACCTGCTTAACTTTGTAAGTAAGGTGCAGAATGAGAATGAGCCTGCCAAATTTAAGCCGTCTGCCTCCACGGCAAGTTGTAGAATTAGTGATGAGTGAGGCAAGTTGGAGAATTAGTGATGAGTGAGTGAGTGAGGGCTTTGCCTTTTCAAAACGAAACCTGCTTAACTTTTGTAAGTAAGGTGCAATGAATGAGCCTGCCAAATTTAAGCCGTCTGCCTCCACGGCAAGTTGGAGAATTAGTGATGAGTTAGTGATGAGTGAGTGAGTGAGTGAGTGAGGGCTTTGCCTTTTCGAAACGAAACCTGCTTAACTTTTGTAAGTAAGGTGCAATGAATGAGACTGCCAAATTTAAGCCGTCTGCCTCCATGGCAAGTTGGAGAATTAGTGATGAGTTAGTGATGAGTGAGTGAGTGAGTGAGCGCTTTGCCTTTTCGAAACGAAACCTGCTTAACTTTTGTAAGTAAGGTGCAATGAATGAGCCTGCCAAATTTAAGCCATCTGCCTCCACAGCAAGTTGGAGAATTAGTGATAAGTTAGTGATGAGTGAGTGAGTGAGGGCTTTGCCTTTTCGAAACAAAACCTGCTTAACTTTTGTAAGTAAGGTGCAATGAATGAGCCTGCAAATTTAAGCATCTGCCTCCACGGCAAGTTGGAGAATTAGTGATAAGTTAGTGATGAGTGAGTGAGTGAGGGCTTTGCCTTTTCGAAACAAAACCTGCTTAACTTTTGTAAGTAAGGTGCAGTGAATGAGCCTGCCAAATTTAAGCCGTCTGCCTCCACGGCAAGTTGGAGAATTAGTGATAAGTGAGGCAAGTTGGAGAATTAGTGATGAGTGAGTGAGTGAGTGAGGGCTTTGCCTTTTCGAAACGAAACCTGCTTAACTTTTGTAAGTAAGGGCCCTATTTATAAAATATCGGTATCGTTATCGTAAAATACCGATCATTATCGTAAAATAACGACCGGGCTTTTACCGATAACGACCGTTATTTACCGATAACGACCGTTATTTACCGATATCGCTAAATACCGGTCGTTATCGGTAAATACCGGTCGTTATCGGTAAATACCGGTCGTTATTTACCGATAACGGTCGTTATTTACCGATAACAGTCGTTATTTACCGATAACGACCGGTAACGGTAATTAACGGTCGTTATCGGTAAATAACGGTCGTTATCGGTAAATAACGGTCGTTATCGGTAAATAACAGTCGTTATTTTACGATAACGATCGGTATTTTACGATAACGATATCGATCTTTTATAAATAGGGCCCTAAGGTGCAATGAATGAGCCTGCCAAATTTAAGCCGTCTGCCTCCACAAGTTGGAGAATTAGTGATGACTTTGTGATGAGTGAGTGAGTGAGTGAGTGAGGGCTTTGCCTTTTCGAAACGAAACCTGCTTAACTTTTGTAAGTAAGGTGCAATGAATGAGCCTGCCAAATTTAAGCCGCCTGCCTCCAAGGCAAGTTGGAGAATTAGTGATGAGTTAGTGAGTGAGTGAGGGCGGCAGTTGGAGAATTAGTGATGAGTGAGTGAGTGAGGGCTTTGCCTTTTCGAAACGAAACATGCTTAACTTTTGTAAGTAAGGTGCAATGAATGAGCCTGCGAAATTTAAGCCGTCTGCCTCCACGGCAAGTTGGAGAATTAGTGATGAGTGAGGCAAGTTGGAGAATTAGTAGTGAGTGAGTGAGTGAGGGGTTTGCCTTTTCGAAACGAAACCTGCTTAACTTTTGTAAGTAAGGTGCAATGAATGAGCCTGCCAAATTTTAGCCGTCTGCCTCCACGGCAAGTTGGAGAATTAGTGATGAGTTAGTGATGAGTGAGTGAGTGAGGGCTTTGCCTTTTCGAAACAAAACCTGCTTAACTTTTTTAAGTAAGGTGCAATGAATGAGCCTGCCAAATTTAAGCCATCTGCCTCCACGGCAAGTTGGAGAATTAGTGATGAGTGAGGCAAGTTGGAGAATTAGTGATGAGTGAGTGAGTGAGGGCTTTGCCTTTTCGAAACAAAACCTGCTTAACTTTTGTAAGTAAGGTGCAGTGAATGAGCCTGCCAAATTTAAGCCGTCTGCCTCCACGGCAAGTTGGAGAATTAGTGATAAGTGAGGCAAGTTGGAGAATTAGTGATGAGTGAGTGAGTGAGGGAGTGAGGGCTTTGCCTTTTCGAAACAAAACCTGCTTAACTTTTGTAGGTAAGGTGCAATGAATGAGCCTGCCAAATTTAAGCCGTCTGCCTCCACGGCAAGTTGGAGAATTAGTGATGAGTTTGTGATGAGTGAGTGAGTGAGTGAGTGAGGGCTTTGCCTTTTCGAAATGAAACCTGCTTAACTTTTGTAAGTAAGGTGCAATGAATGAGCCTGCCAATTTAAGCTGTCTGCCTCCACGGCAAGTTGGAGAATTAGTGTGGTGAGGCAAGTTGGAGAATTAGTGATGAGTTAGTGAGTGAGTGAGGGCAGCAGTTGGAGAATAGTGATGAGTGAGTGAGTGAGTGAGGGCTTTGCCTTTTCGAACAAAAACATGCTTAACTTTGTAAGTAAGGTGCAATGAATGAGCCTGCGAAATTTAAGCCGTCTGCCTCCACGGCAAGTTGGAGAATTAGTGATGGTGAGGCAAGTTGGAGAATTATAGTGAGTGAGTGAGTGAGGAGTGGTGAGGGCTTTGCCTTTTCGAAACGAAACCTGCTTAACTTTTGTAAGTAAGGTGCAATGAATGAGTCTGCCAAATTTTAGCCGTCTGCCTCCACGGCAAGTTGGAGAGTTAGTGATGAGTTAGTGATGAGTGAGTGAGTAAGTGAGGGCTTTGCCTTTTCAAAACGAAACCTGCCTAACTTTTGTAAGTAAGGTGCAATGAATGAGCCTGCAAATTTAAGCCATCTGCCTCCACGGCAAGGGAGAATTAGTGATGAGTTAGTGATGAGTGAGTGAGTGAGTGAGTGAGGGGCTTTGCCTTTTCGAAACGAAACCTGCTTAACTTTTGTAAGTAAGGGCAATGAATGAGCCTGCCAAATTTAAGCCGTCTGCCTCCACGGCAAGTTGGAGAATTAGTGATGAGTGAGGCAGTTGAGAATTAGTGATGAGTGAGTGAGTGAGGGCTTGCCTTTTTGAAACAAAACCTGCTAACTTTTGTAAGTAAGGTGCAATGAATGAGCCTGCCAAATTTAAGCGCTCTGCCTCCACGGCAAGTTGGAGAATTAGCGATGAGTTAGTGATGAGTGAGTGAGTGAGTGAGTGAGGGCTTTGCCTTTTCGAAACGAAACCTGCTTAACTTTTGTAAGTAAGGTGCAATATAGTAACATAGTAATTAAGGTTGAATAAAGACATTCGTCCATCAAGTCCAACCTATTCACTTTTTCTTTTTTTTTTTTTTTAACCCTACCTAACAGTTGATCCAGAGGAAGGCAAAAAACCCCAGCTAAAAAAGGGGGAAAAAATTCTTCCGACTCAAACGGCAATCGGAAAGTATCCCTGGATCAACCAGATCTATATGAATTAATACTAGTAATTCTCAATATTTCAGTTTAGAAAACTTATCCAGGCTTTTAAGTTATTCAATGAACTTGAGAAACAATGAATGAGACTGCCAAATTTAAGCCGTCTGCCTCCATGGCAAGTTGGAGAATTAGTGATGAGTTAGTGATGATGAGTGAGTGAGTGGTGAGCGCTTTGCCTTTTCGAAACGAAACCTACTTAACTTTTGTAAGTAAGGTGCAATGAATGAGCCTGCCAAATTTAAGCATCGCCTCCACGGCAAGTGGAGAATTAGTGATAAGTTAGTGATGAGGGAGTGAGTGAGGGCTTTGCCTTTTCGAAACAAAACTGCTTAACTTTTTAAGTAAGGTGCAATGAATGAGCCTGCAATTTAAGCCATCTGCCTCCACGGAAGTTGGAGAATTATGTGATAAGTTAGTGATGATGGAGTAGGTGAGGGCTTTGCCTTTTCGAAACAAAACCTGCTTAACTTTTGTAAGTAAGGTGCAGTGAATGAGCCTGCCAAATTTAAGCGTCTGCCTCCACGGCAAGTGGAGAATTAGTGATAAGTGAGGCAAGTTGGAGAATTAGTGATGAGTGAGTGAGTGAGTGAGTGGGGCTTTGCCTTTCGAAACAAACATGCTTAACTTTTGTAAGTAAGGTGCAATGAATGAGCCTGCCAAATTAAGCCGTCTGCCTCCACAGCAAGTTGGAGAATTAGTGATGAGTTTGTGATGAGTGAGTGAGTGAGTGAGTGAGGGCTTTGCCTTTTCGAAACGAAATCTGCTTAACTTTTGTAAGTAAGGTGCCATGAATGAGCCTGCCAATTTAAGCCGCCTGCTCCACGGCAAGTTGGAGAATTAGTGATGAGTGAGGCAAGTTGAGAAGTAGTGATGAGTTGTGAGTGAGGAGGCGGCAGTTGGAGAATTAGTGATTAGTGAGTGGGGTGAGGGCTTTGCCTTTTCGAAACGAAACATGCTTAACTTTTGTAAGAAGGTGCAATGAATGAGCTGCCAAATTTAAGCCATCTGCCTCCACGGCAAGTTGGAGAATTAGTGATAAGTTAGTAGTGATGAGTGAGTGAGTGAGGGCTTTGCCTTTTCGAAAAAACCGCTTAACTTTTGTAAGTAAGGTGCAGTGAATGAGCCTGCCAAATTTAAGCCGTCTGCCTCCACGGCAAGTTGGAGAATTAGTGATAAGTGAGGCAAGTTGGAGAATTAGTGATGAGTGAGTGAGTGAGTGAGTGAGGGCTTTGCCTTTTCGAAACAAAACCTGCTTAACTTTTGTAAGTAAGGTGCAATGAATGAGCCTGCCAAATTTAAGCCGTCTGCCTCCACAGCAAGTTGGAGAATTAGTGATGAGTTTGTGATGAGTGAGTGAGTGAGTGAGTGAGGGCTTTGCCTTTTCGAAACAAAATCTGCTTAACTTTTGTAAGTAAGGTGCAATGAATGAGCCTGCCAAATTTAAGCCGCCTGCCTCCACGGCAAGTGGAGAATTAGTGATGAGTGAGGCAAGTTGGAGAATTAGTGATGAGTTAGTGAGTGAGTGAGGGCGGCAGTTGGAGAATTAGTGATGAGTGAGTGGGTGAGGGCTTTGCCTTTTCGAAACGAAACATGCTTAACTTTTGTAAGTAAGGTGCAATGAATGAGCCTGCGAAATTTAAGCCGTCTGCCTCCACGGCAAGTTGGAGAATAGTGAGAGTGAGGCAAGTTGGGAATTAGTAGTGAGTGAGTGAGTGAGGGCTTTGCCTTTTCGAAACGAAACCTGCTTAACTTTTGTAAGTAGGTGCAATGAATGAGCCTGCCAATTTTAGCCGTTGCTCCACGGCAAGTTGGAGAATTAGTGATGAGTTAGTATGTAGTGATGAGTGAGTGAGAGTGAGGCTTTGCCTTTTCGAAACAAAAACCTAACTTTTTTAAGTAAGGTGCAATGAATGAGCCTGCCAAATTTAAGCCATCTGCTCACGGCAAGTTGGAGAATTAGTGATGAGTGAGGCAAGTTGGAGAATTAGTGATGAGTGAGTGAGTGAGGGCTTGCCTTTTGAAACAAAACCTGCTTAACTTTTGTAAGTAAGGTGCAGTGAATGAGGCCTGCCAAATTTAAGCCGTCTGCCTCCACGGCAAGTGGAGAATTAGTGATAGTGAGGCAAGTTGGAGAATTAGTGATGAGTGAGTGAGTGAGGGAGTGAGGGCTTTGCCTTTTCGAAACAAAACTGCTAACTTTTGTAAGTAAGGTGCATGAATGAGCCTGCCAATATTAACCGTCTGCCTCCACGGCAAGTTGGAGAATTAGTGATGAGTTGTGATGAGTGAGTGAGTGAGTGAGTGAGGGCTTTGCCTTTTCGAAAGAAACCTGCTTAACTTTTGTAAGTAAGGTGCAATGAATGAGCTGCCCAATTTAAGCCGTCTGCTCCACGGCAAGTTGGAGAATTAGTGATGAGTGAGGCAGTTGAATTAGTGATGAGTAGTAGTGAGTGATGGGCAGCAGTGGAGAATTAGTGATGAGTGAGTGAGTGAGTGAGGGCTTTGCCTTTTCGAAACGAAAACTGCTTAACTTTTGTAAGTAAGGTGCAATGAATGAGCCTGCGAAATTAAGCCGTCTGCCTCACGGCAAGTGGAGAATTAGTGATGAGTGAGGCAAGTTGGAGAATAGTAGTGAGTGAGTGAGTGAGTGAGTGAGGGCTTTGCCTTTTCGAAACGAAACCGCTTAACTTTTGTAGAGAAGGTGCAATGAATGAGCCTGCCAAATTTTAGCCGTCTGCCTCACGGCAAGGTGGAGAATTAGTGATGAGTTAGTGAAGTGATGAGTGAGTGAGTGAGGGCTTTGCCTTTTCGAAACGAAATGCTTAACTTTTGTAAGTAAGGTGCAATGAATGAGCCTGCCAAATTTAAGCCTCTGCTCCACGGCAAGTTGGGGAGAATTAGTGATGAGTGAGGCAAGTTGGAGAATAGTGAGTGAGTGAGTGAGTGAGGGCTTGCCTTTTCGAAACAAAACCTGCTTAAATTTTGTAAGTAAGGTGCATGAATGAGCCTGCAAATTTAATCCGCTGCCTCCACGGCAAGTTGGAGAATAGAATAGTGAGGCAAGTGGAGAATTAGTGATGAAGTGAGGGAGTGAGTGAGTGAGGGCTTTGCTTTTCGAAACGAAACCTGCTTAACTTTTGTAAGTAAGGTGCAATGAATGAGCCTGCCAAATTTAAGCCCTCTGCCTCCACGGCAAGTTGGAGAATAGTGATGAGTTGTTGTGATGAGTGAGTGAGTGAGTGAGTGAGGGCTTTGCCTTTTCGAAACGAAACCTGCTTAACTTTTGTAAGTAAGGTGCAATGAATGAGCCTGCCAAATTTAAGCCGTCTGCCTCCACAGCAAGTTGGAAAAGGATGAGAGGCAAGTTGGATGAATAGTGATGAGTTAGTGAGTGAGTGAGGGCGGCAGTTGGAGAATTAGTGATGAGAGTGAGTGAGAGTGAGGGCTTTGCCTTTTCGAAACGAACATGCTTAACTTTTGTAAGTAAGGTGCAATGAATGAGCTGCGAAATTTAAGCCGTCTGCCTCCACGGCAAGTTGGAGAATTAGTGATGAGTGAGGCAAGTTGGAGAATTAGTGAGTGAGTGAGTGAGTGAGTGAGGGCTTTGCCTTTTCGAAACGAAACCTGCTTAACTTTGTAAGTAAGGTGCAATGAATGAGCCTGCCAAATTTAAGCCGTCTGCCCCACGGCAAGTTGGAGAATTAGTGATGAGTTAGTGATGAGTGAGTGAGTGAGGGCTTTGCCTTTTCGAAACGAAACCTGTTAACTTTTGTAAGTAAGGTGCAATGAATGAGCCTGCCAAATTTAAGCCGTCTGCCTCCATGGAAGTTGGAGAATTAGTGATGAGTGAGGCAAGTTGGAGAATTAGTATGATAGTGAGTGAGTGAGTGAGTGAGTGAGGGCTTTGCCTTTTCGAAACGAAACCTGCTTAACTTTTGTAAGTAAGGTGCAATGAATGAGCCTGCCAAATTTAAGCCGCTGCCTCCACGGCAAGTTGGAGAATTAGTTATGAGTTAGTGAGGTGAGTGAGTGAGTGAGCGCTTTGCCTTTTCGAAACGAAACCTACTTAACTTTTGTAAGTAAGGTGCAATGAATGAGCCTGCCAAATTTAAGCCATCGCCTCCACGGCAAGTTGGAGAATTAGTGATAAGTTAGTGATGAGTGGAGTGAGTGAGGGCTTTGCCTTTTCGAAACAAAAACTGCTTAACTTTTGTAAGTAAGGTGCAATGAATGAGCCTGCCAAATTTAAGCCATCTGCCTCCACGGCAAGCAAGTGAGAATAGTGATAAGTTAGTGATGAGTGAGTGAGGAGTGAGGGCTTTGCCTTTTCGAAACAAAACCTGCTTAACTTTTGTAAGTGAAGGTGCAGTGAATGAGCTGCCAAATTTAAGCCGTCTGCCTCCACGGCAAGTTGGAGAATTAGTGATAAGTGAGGCAAGTTGGGAGAATTAGTGATGAGTGAGTGAGTGAGTGAGTGAGGGCTTTGCCTTTTCGAAACCAAACCTGTTAACTTTTGTAAGTAAGGTGCAATGAATGAGCTGCCAAATTTAAGCCGTCTGCCTCCACAGCAAGTTGGAGAATTAGTGATGAGTTGTGATGAGGTAGTGAGTGAGTGAGTGAGGGCTTTGCCTTTTCGAAACGAAATCTGCTTAACTTTTGTAAGTAAGGTGCAATGAATGAGCCTGCCAAATTTAAGCCGCCTGCCTCCACGGCAAGTTGGAGAATTAGTGATGAGTGAGGCAAGTTGGAGAATTAGTGATGAGTTAGTGAGTGGTGAGGGGCGGCAGTTGGAGAATTAGTGATTAGTGAGTGGGTGAGGGCTTTGCCTTTTCGAAACGAAACATGCTTAACTTTTGTAAGTAAGGTGCAATGAATGAGCCTGCCAAATTTAAGCCATCTGCCTCCAGGCAAGGTGGAGTTAGTGATAAGTTAGTGATGAGTGAGTGAGTGAGGGCTTTGCCCCTTTCGAAACAAAACCTCGCTTAACTTTTTAAGTAAGGTGCAGTGAATGAGCCTGCCAAATTTAAGCCGTCTGCCTCCACGGCAAGTTGAGATAGTGATAAGTGAGGCAAGTTGGAGAATTAGTGATGAGTGAGTGAGTGAGTGAGTGAGGGTTTGCCTTTCGAAACAAAACCTGCTTAACTTTTGTAAGTAAGGTGCAATGAATGAGCCTGCCAAATTTAAGCCGTCTGCCTCCACAGCAAGTTGGAGAATTAGTGATGAGTTTGTGATGAGTGAGTGAGTGAGTGAGTGGGGCTTTGCCTTTCGAAACAAAATTGCTTAACTTTGTTAAGTAAGGTGCAATGAATGAGCCTGCCAAATTTAAGCCGCCGCCTCCAGGCAAGTTGGAGAATTAGTGATGAGTGAGGCAAGTTGGAGGAGAATTAGTGATGAGTTAGTGAGTGAGTGAGGGCGGCAGTTGGAGAATTAGTGATGAGTGAGTGGGTGAGGGCTTTGCCTTTTCGAAACGAAACATGCTTAACTTTTGTAAGTAAGGTGCAGATGAATGAGCCTGCGAAATTTAAGCCGTCTGCCTCCACGGCAAGTTGGAGAATATGATGATGAGTGAGGCAAGTTGGAGAATTAGTAGTGAGTGAGTGAGTGAGGGCTTTGCCTTTTCGAAACGAAACCTGCTTAACTTTTGTAAGTAAGGTGCAATGAATGAGCCTGCCAAATTTTAGCCGTCGCTCACGGCAAGTTGGAGAATTAGTGATGAGTAGTGATGAGTGGTGAGTGAGGGCTTTGCCTTTCGAAACAAACCTGCTTAACTTTTTTAAGTAAGGTGCAATGAATGAGCCTGCCAAATTTAAGCCATCTGCCTCCACGGCAAGTTGGAGAATTAGTGATGAGTGAGGCAAGTTGGAGAATTAGTGATGAGTGAGTGAGTGAGGGCTTTGCCTTTTCGAAACAAAACCTGCTTAACTTTTGTAAGTAAGGTGCAGTGAATGAGCCTGCCAAATTTAAGCCGTCTGCCTCCACGGCAAGTTGGAGAATTAGTGATGAGTGAGGCAAGTTGGAGAATAGTGATGATGAGTGAGTGAGGGAGTGAGGGCTTGCCTTTTCGAAACAAAACCTGCTTAACTTTGTAAGTAAGGTGCAAGAATGAGCTGCCAAATTTAAGCCGTCTGCCTCCACGGCAAGTTGGAGAATTAGTGAGAGTTTGTGATGGTGAGTGAGTGAGGAGTGAGGCCTCCTTTTCGAAAATGAAACCTGCTTAACTTTTGTAAGTAAGGTGCAATGAATGAGCCTGCCAAATTTAAGCCGTCTGCCTCCACGGCAAGTTGGAGAATTAGTGATGAGTGAGGCAAGTTGGAGAATTAGTGATGAGTTAGTGAGTGAGTGAGGGCAGCAGTTGGAGAATTAGTGATGAGTGAGTGAGTGAGTGAGGGCTTTGCCTTTTCGAAACGAAACATGCTTAACTTTTGTAAGTAAGGTGCAATGAATGAGCCTGCGAAATTTAAGCCGTCTGCCTCCACGGCAAGTTGGAGAATTAGTGATGAGTGAGGCAAGTTGGAGAATTAGTAGTGAGTGAGTGAGTGAGTGAGTGAGGGCTTTGCCTTTTTGAAACGAAACCTGCTTAACTTTTGTAAGTAAGGTGCAATGAATGAGCCTGCCAAATTTTAGCCGTCTGCCTCCACGGCAAGTTGGGAGAATTAGTGATGAGTAGTGATGAGTGAGTGAGTGAGGGCTTTGCCTTTTCGAAACGAAACCTGCTTAACTTTGTAAGTAAGGTGCAATGAATGAGCCTGCCCAATTTAAGCCACTGCCTCCACGGCAAGTTGGAGAATTAGTGATGAGTGAGGCAAGTTGGAGAATTAGTGATGAGTGAGTGAGTGAGGGCTTTGCCTTTTCGAAACAAAACCTGCTTAACTTTTGTAAGTAAGGTGCAGTGAATGAGCCTGCAAAATTTAATCCGTCTGCCTCCACGGCAAGTTGGAGAATTAGTAATAAGTGAGGCAAGTTGGAGAATTAGTGATGAGTGAGTGAGTGAGTGAGTGAGGGCTTTGCCTTTTCGAAACGAAACCTGCTTAACTTTTGTAAGTAAGGTGCAATGAATGAGCCTGCCAAATTTAAGCCGTCTGCCTCCACGGCAAGTTGGAGACTTAGTGATGAGTTAGTGATGAATGAGTGAGTGAGTGAGGGCTTTGCCTTTTCAATACGAAACCTGCTTAACTTTTGTAAGTAAGGTGCAATGAATGAGCCTGCCAAATTTAAGCCGTCTGCCTCCACGCAAGTTGGAGAATTAGTGATGAGTGAGGCATGTTGGAGAATTAGTGATGAGTGAGTGAGTGAGTGAGTGAGGGTGGCAAGTTGGAGAATTAGTAATGAGTGAGTGAGTGAGGGCTTTGCCTTTTCGAAACGAAAACCTGCTTAACTTTTGTAAGTAAGGTGCAATGAATGAGCCTGCCAATGTTAAGAAGCCGTCTGCCTCCACGGCAAGTTGGAGAATTAGTGATGAGTAGGCAAGTTGGAGAATTATGTAGTAGTGAGTGAGTGAGTGAGGGCTTTGCCTTTTCGAAACGAAACCTGCTTAACTTTTGTAAGTAAGGTGCAATGAATGAGCCTGCCAATTAAGCCGTCTGCCTCCACGGCAAGTTGGAGAATGGTATGAGTTATTGATGAGTGAGTGAGTGAGTGAGGGCTTTGCCTTTTCAAAAGAAACCTGCTTCTATTTTGTAAGTAAGGTGCAATGAATGAGCCTGCCAAATTAAGCCGTCTGCCTCCACGGCAATTTGGAGATTTTAGTGATGAGTTAGTGATGAGTGAGTGAGTATGAGGAGGGCTTTGCCTTTTCAAACGAAACCAGCTTAACTTTTGTAAGTAGGTGCAATGAATGAGCTTGCCAAATTTAAGCCGTCTGCCTCCACGGCAAGTTGGAGAATTAGTGATGAGTGAGGCAAGTTGGAGAATTAGTGATGAGTGAGTGAGTGAGTGAGGGCTTTGCCTTTTTGAAACAAACCTGCTTAACTTTTGTAAGTAAGGTGCAATGAATGAGCCTGCCAATTTAAGCCGTCTGCCTCCACGGCAAGTTGTAGAATTAGTGATTGAGGCAAGTTGGAGAATTTGATGAGTGAGTGATTGAGGGCTTTGCCTTTTCAAAACGAAACCTGCTTAACTTTTGTAAGTAAGTGCAATAATGAGCCTGCAAATTTAAGCCGTCTGCCTCCACGGCAAGTTGGAGAATTATGATGATTTAGTGATGAGTGAGTGAGTGATGAGTGAGGGCTTTGCCTTTTCGAAACGAAACCTGCTTACCTTTTGTAAGAGGTGCAATGAATGAGACTGCCAAATTTAAGCCGTCTGCCTCCATGGAAAGTTGGAGAATTAGTGATGAGTTAGTGATGAGTGAGTGAGTGATACTCTTTGCCTTTTCGAAACGAAACCTGCTTAACTTTTGTAAGTAAGGTGCAATGAATGAGCCTGCCAAATTTAAGCCTCTGCCTCCACAGCAAGTTGGAGAATTAGTGATAAGTTAGTGATGAGTGGTGAGTGAGGGCTTTGCCTTTTCGAAACAAACCCTGCTTAACTTTTGTAAGTAAGGTGCAATGAATGAGCCTGCCAAATTTAGCCATCTGCCTCCACGGCAAGTTGGAGAATTAGTGATAAGTTATGATATGAGTGAGTGAGTGAGGGCTTTGCCTTTTCGAAACAAAACCTGCTTAACTTTTGTAAAGTGGTGCAGTGAATGAGCCTGCCAAATTTAAGCCGTCTGCCTCCACGGCAAGTTGGAGAATTAGTGATAGTGAGGCAGTTGGAGAATTGAGTGATGAGTGAGTGAGTGAGTGGGCTTTGCCTTTTCGAAACGAAACCTGCTTAACTTTTGTAAGTAAGGGCCCTATTATAAATATCGTATCGTTATCGTAAAATACCGATCATTATGTAAAATAAGACCGGCTTTTACCGAAACGCCGTTATTTACGATAACGACCGTATTTACCGTATCGCTAATCCGGTCGTTATCGGTCATACCGTCGTTATCGGTAAATACGTGTTATTACTATACGGTCGTAGTACGATAAGTGTTATTTACCGATAACGACCGGTAACGGTATTAACGTAGTAATACGGTCGTTATGGTAATAAGTCGTTATCGGGAAATACGGTCGTTATTTTCGATAAGATCGTATTTGAAACGATATCGATCTTTTATAATAGGGCCTAAGTGCAATGAATGAGCCTGCCAAATTTAAGCCTCTGCCTCACAGCAGTTGGAGAATTAGTGATGATTGTGTGAGTGAGTGAGTGAGTAGTGAGGGCTTTGCTTTTTCGAAACGAAACCTGCTTAACTTTTGTAAGTAAGGTGCAATGAATCCTGCCAATTTTAAGCGCCTGCCTCCAGGCAAGTTGGAGAATTAGTGATGAGTTATTGAGTGAGTGAGGCGGCAGTTGGAGAATTAGTGATGAGTGAGTGAGTGGGGCTTTGCCTTTTCGAAACGAAACACTGCTTAACTTTTGTAAGTAAGGTGCAATGAATGAGCCTGCAAATTTAAGCCGTCTGCCTCCACGGCAAGTTGGAGAATTAGTGATGAGTAGGCAAGTTGGAGAATTAGTAGTGAGTGAGTGAGGTGAGGGCTTTGCCTTTTCGAAAGAAACCTGCTTAACTTTTGTAAGTAAGGTGCATGAATGAGCCTGCCAATTTTAGCCGTCTGCCTCCACGGCAAGTTGGAGAATTATGTGATGAGTTAGTGATGAGTGAGTGAGTGAGGGCTTTGCCTTTTCGAAACAAACCTGCTTAACTTTTTTAAGTAAGGTGCAATGAATGAGCCTGCAAATTTAAGCCCGCCCTCCACGGCAAGTTGGAGAATTAGTGATGAGTGAGGCAAGTTGGAGAATTATGATGAGTGAGTGAGTGAGGGGCTTTGCCTTTTCGAAACAAAACCTGCTTACTTTTGTAAGTAAGGTGCATGTGAATGACCTGCCAAATTTAAGCCGTCTGCCTCCACGGCAAGTTGGAGAATTAGTGATAAGTGAGGCAAGTTGGAGAATTAGTGTGAGTGAGTGAGTGGGAGTGAGGGCTTTGCCTTTTCGAAAAAACCTGCTTAACTTTTGTAGGTAAGGTGCAATGAATCCTGCCAAATTGCCGTCTGCCTCCACGGCAAGTTGGAGAATTAGTGATGAGTTTGGTGATGAGTGAGTGGTAGTGAGTGAGGGCTTTGCCTTTTCGAAAGAAACCTGCTTAACTTTTGTAAGTAAGGTGCAATGAATGAGCCTGCCAAATTTAAGCCGTCTGCCTCCACGGCAAGTTGGAGATAGTGATGAGTGAGGCAGTTGGAGAATTAGTGATGAGTTGAGTGAGTGAGGCATTGGAGTTGTGATGAGTGGAGTGAGTGAGGGCTTTGCCTTTTCGAAACGAAATGCTTAACTTTTGTAAGTAAGGTGCAATGAATGAGCCTGCAAATTTAAGCCGTCTGCCTCCCGGCAATTGGAGAATTAGTGATGAGTGAGGCAAGTTGGAGAATTAGTAGTGAGTGAGTGAGTGAGTGAGTGGGCTTTGCCTTTTCGAAACGAAACCTGCTTAACTTTTGTAAGTAAGGTGCAATGAATGAGCTGCCAAATTTAACCGTCTGCCTCCACGGCAAGTTAGAGTTAGTGATGAGTTAGTGATGAGTGAGTGAGTAAGTGAGGGCTTTGCCTTTTCAAAACGAAACCTGCTTAACTTTTGTAAGTAAGTGCAATGAATGAGCCTGCCAAATTAAGCCTCTGCCTCCACGGCAAGTGAGAATTAGTGATGAGTTAGTGATGAGTGATGTGAGTGAGTGAGTGAGGGCTTTGCCTTTTCGAAACGAAACCTGCTTAACTTTGTAAGTAAGGTGCAATGAATGAGCCTGCCAATTTAAGCCGTCTGCCTCCACGGCAAGTTGGAGAATTAGTGATGAGTGAGGCAAGTTGGAGAATTAGTGATGAGTGAGTGAGTGAGGGCTTTGCCTTTTCGAACAAAACCTGCTTAACTTTGTAAGTAAGGTGCAATGAATGAGCCTGCCAAATTTAGCCGTCTGCCTCCACGGCAAGTTGGAGATAAGGATGAGTTAGTGATGAGTGAGTGAGTGAGTGAGTGAGGGCTTTGCCTTTTCGAAACGAACCTGCTTAACTTTTGTAAGTAAGGTGCATATAGTACCATAGTATTAAGGTGAATAAGACTTCGTCCATCAGTCCAACCTATTCACTTTTCTTTTTTTTTAACCCTACTAACAGTTGATCCAGAGGAAGAAAAACCCCAGCTAAAAAGGGGGAAAACAATTCCTTCCTGCTCTCAAACGGCAATCGTAAAGTATCCTGGATCACAGATCTATATGCATTAATCCAGTAATTCTAATATTTTTATGTTTTAGAAACTTAGCCAGGCCTTTTTAAAGTTATTCATAAACTTGAATGAACATGAATGAGACTGCCAAATTTAAGCCGTCTGCCTCCATGGCAAGTTGGAGAATTATTGATGATTTAGTGATGAGTGAGTGAGTGAGTGAGCGCTTTGCCTTTTCGAAACGAAACCTCTTAACTTTTGTAAGTGGTGCAATGAATGAGCTCCAAATTTAAGCCATCTGCCCTCCACGGCAAGTTGGGAATTATGGATAATTAGTGATGAGTGAGTGAGTGAGGGCTTTGCCTTTTCGAAACAAACCTGCTTAACTTTTGAGTGTAAGGTGCAATGAATGAGCCTGCCAAATTTAAGCCATCTGCCTCCACGGCAAGTTGGAGAATTAGTGATAAGTTAGTGATGAGTGAGTGAGTGAGGGCTTTGCCTTTTCGAAACAAAACCTGCTTAACTTTTGTAAGTAAGGTGCAGTGAATGAGCCTGCCAAATTTAAGCCGTCTGCCTCCACGGCAAGTTGGAGAATTAGTGATAAGTGAGGCAGTTGGAGATTAGTGATGAGGTGATGAGTGAGTGAGTGAGGGCTTTGCCTTTTCGAAACAAAACCTGCTTAACTTTTGTAAGTAAGGTGCAATGAATGAGCGGCCAATTTAAGCCGTCTGCCTCCACAGCAAGTTGGAGAATTAGTGATGAGTTGTGTGATGAGTGAGTGAGTGAGTGAGTGAGGGCTTTGCCTTTTCGAAACGAAATCTGCTTACTTACTTTGTAAGTAAGGTGCAATGAATGAGCCTGCCAAATTAAGCCGCCTGCCTCCCACGCAAGTTGGAGAATTATGATGAGTGAGGCAGTTGGAGAATTAGTGATGAGTTGTGAGTGATGAGGCGGCAGTTGGAGAATTAGTGATTGAGTGGGTGAGGGCTTTGCCTTTTCGAAACGAACATGCTTAACTTTTGTAAGTAGGGTGCAATGAATGAGCCTGCAAATTTAAGCCGTCTGCCTCCACGGCAAGTTGGAGAATTAGTGATAGTGAGGCAAGTTGAGAATTAGTAGTGAGTGAGTGAGTGAGGGCTTTGCCTTTTCGAAACAAACCTGCTTAACTTTTGTAAGTAAGGTGCAATGAATGAGCCTGCCAATTTTAGAGCCGTCTGCCTCCACGGCAAGTTGGAGAATTAGTGATGAGTTAGGGATGAGTGAGTGAGTGAGTGCTTTGCCTTTTCGAAACAAACCTGCTTAACTTTTTAAGTAAGGTGCAATGAATGAGCCTGCCAAATTTAAGCCTCTGCCTCCACGGCAAGTTGGAGAATTAGTGATGATGAGGCAAGTTGGAGAATTAGTGATGAGTGAGTGAGTGAGGGCTTTGCCTTTTCGAAACAAAACCTGCTTAACTTTGTAAGTAAGGTGCATGAATGAGCCTGCCAAATTTAAGCCGTCTGCCTCCACGGCAGTTGGAGAATTAGTGATAGTGAGGCAAGTTGAGAATTTGATGAGTGAGTGAGTGAGGGAGTGAGGCTTTGCCTTTTCGAACAAACCTGCTTAACTTTTGTAAGTAGGTGCAATGAATGAGCCTGCCAAATTTAAGCCGTCTGCCTCCACGGCAAGTTGGAGAATTAGTGAGTGAGTTTGTGAGGATGAGTGAGTAGTGAGTGGGGCTTTGCCTTTTCGAAAGAAACCTGCTTAACTTTTGTAAGTAAGGTGCAATGAATGAGCCTGCCAAATTTAAGCCGTCTGCCTCCACGCAAGTTGGAGAATTATGATGATGAGCAAGTTGGAGATAGTGATGAGTTAGTGAGTGAGTGAGGCAAGTTGGAGAATTAGTGATGAGTGAGTGATGGTGAGGCTTTGCCTTTTCGAAACGAAACCTGCTTAACTTTTGTAAGTAAGGTGCAATGAATGAGCCTGCGAAATTTAAGCCGTCTGCCTCCCACGGCAGTTGGAGAATTAGTGATGAGTGAGGCAAGTTGGAGAATTAGTAGTGAGTGAGTGAGTGAGTGAGTGGGCTTTGCCTTTTGAAACGAAACCTGCTTAACTTTTGTAAGTAAGGTGCAATGATGAGCCTGCCAAATTTTAGCCGTCTGCCTCCACGCAAGTTGGAGAATTAGTGATGAGTTAGTGATGAGTGAGTGAGTGAGAGGCTTTGCCTTTTCGAAACGAAACCTGCTTAACTTTTGTAAGTAAGTGCAATGAATGAGCCTGCCAAATTTAAGCCATTGCCTCCACGGCAAAGTTGAGAATTAGTGATGATGAGTGCAAGTTGGGAATTAGTGTGAGTGAGTGAGTGAGGGCTTTGCCTTTTCGAAACAAACCTGCTTAACTTTTGTAAGTAAGGTGCATGAATGAGCCTGCAAAATTTAATCCTCGCCTCCACGGCAAGTTGGAGAATTAGTAATAGTGAGGCAAGTTGGAGAATTAGTGATGAGTGAGTGAGTGAGTGAGGGCTTTCCTTTTCGAAACGAACTGCTTACTTTTGTAAGTAAGGTGCAATGAATGAGCCTGCCAAATTTAAGCCGTCTGCCTCCACGGCAAGTTGGAGAATTAGTGATGAGTTTGTGAGGAGTGAGTGAGTGAGAGTGAGGGCTTGCCTTTTCGAAACGAAACCTCTTAACTTTTGTAAGTAAGGTGCAATGAATGAGCCTGCCAAATTTAAGCCGTCTGCCTCCACAGCAATGAGAATTAGTGATGAGTGAGGCAAGTTGGAGAATTATGATAGATAGTAGTGAGTGAGGGCGGCAGTTGGAGAATTAGTGATGAGTGAGTGAGTGATGAGGGCTTTGCCTTTTCGAAACGAAACATGCTTAACTTTGGTAAGTAAGGTCAATGAATGAGCCTGCCAAATTTAAGCCGTCTGCCTCCACGGCAAGTTGGAGAATTAGATGAGTGAGGCAAGTTGGAGAATTAGTAGTGAGTGAGTGAGTGGTGAGGGCTTTGCCTTTTCGAAACGAAACCTGCTTAACTTTTGTAAGTAAGGTGCAATGAATGAGCCTGCCAAATTTTAGCCGTCTGCCTCCACGGCAAGTTGAGAATTAGTGATGAGTAGTGATGAGTGTGAGTGAGTGAGGGCTTTGCCTTTTCGAAACGAAACCTGCTTAACTTTTGTAAGTAAGGTGCAATGAATGAGCCTGCCAAATTTAAGCCGTCGCCTCCAGGAAGTTGGAAATATGAGAGTGAGGCAAGTTGAGAATTAGTGATGAGTGAGTGAGTGAGTGAGTGAGGGCTTTGCCTTTTCGAAACGAAACCTGCTTAACTTTGTAAGTAAGGTGCAATGAATGAGCCTGCCAAATTTAAGCCGTCTGCCTCCACGGCAAGTTGGAGAATTAGTGATGAGTTAGTGTGAGTTGGAGTGAGTGAGTGAGGCTTTGCCTTTTCGAAAGAAACCTGCTTAACTTTTGTAAGTAGGTGCAATGATGACCTGCCAAATTTAAAGCCGTCTGCCTCCACGGCAAGTTGGAGAATTAGTGATGAGTTAGTGATGAGTGAGTGAGTGAGTGAGTGAGTGAGGGCTTTGCGTTTTCGAAACGAAACCTGCTTAACCTTTGTAAGTAAGGTGCAATGAATGAGCCTGCCAAATTTAAGCCGTCTGCCTCCACGGCAAGTTGGAGAATTAGTGATGAGTGAGTGAGTGAGGGCTCTTTGCCTTTTATTAGTATAGATGAAGAAATGTAATTTTTTCAGTATAGTGTCCCTTCACGAAGTAAAAAAAAATTTCAGGGTTGCGAGAAATGTATCCTTTGGAAAGCAACAGAAGGAAGGAAGAGGGGTGCACAAAGTAGTGGTTTACATGATACTAAGGTTGTGTCCCATTTTCATTGCACACAATTGTTTTGAGGCCATTCACATTTTTTGTAAGAAATAGCCAGTTTGTGATTTCTTTATACTTCTTTAAATAGCACAGTTTTCTTTTAAACAATGTAAACATTTTCTGGTAGGTAGGAGCAAGTATCTTTACCTCTCAATTTGCTGTAATTTAAGACTTAATAACTTTATTGTCAGTGCTAGCTCTCACTCTGTCTGCCTTACTTTAAAGGAAAATATTGTTACAAACAATGTTCCCTCTAATTGGAAATTGTATGTGTGCGCAGATATAAATTTTCTGTGCGCATACACAATTAAATTGTGTGCGCTACATACCGCAGCACTAATTTTCCAAAAGATTTTTGTGCGCGCACCACTTTAACCTGTGTACGCAGGCCAGCAGAGTTGTGTGCGCGCACACAAGCGCACACCTTAGAGGGAACACTGGTTACAAATATTTTCAGGAGACAGGTAAGGAATTAAACTCCCTCACATGTAACAATACTGTAACAAGAGTTTTCTAAGAAGTAAGGCAGTCAGATAAAGAGCTGAAACTTATTTCGTTTTATTGTTGAGTTTATTGTTAATTTCACAGTAATGGTTGAAGGATATTAGCGAGAGGGTCTAGAGGAAGGCTGGAGGGCTGTCAGATGAAGTGGGTTATGAAGTGGATGAAATTATAAGGGTCTCATAAATGGATAATTCATTTAAAGAGTAAAATGAGTTTAAGAGCAATTATAAAGGATGGGTTTGAGAGTCCTAGATAAGATTGAAAGTTTTTGGACATCATTGTAGATGTAGATTAAATTACATTTAAAAAGATTGAACAGTAAATATAATTTTAAGAATGGCAGAGTAGAAAAGAGGGGAGATGAAAAAGATTAATTAAAGCATTCAAACTAGATAAGAGAGTGGGCAACCAGGTAAAAGGCATGCATTCTAGAAATATGTTGGTTAAAACTTTAAGGGCTCATGGAAATACTGAAAGAAATTCTGGAACATATGTTATAGATGTAATACATTGAAGTGACTATTGTAACTCCAAGGCTCTGAACTTTAAATTTAGAAAAATTTGAGGGGCTTTTGTAAAACTGAGCTACTGTATAATTGTTTGCATCAGTTATAGGATAGGTTGGCATTTCAGTTTACTAGCAGCTATGCTAATATCTCTTTTTCTACTATATACAATATAATGTAAAGGGCTTTGCACTGCTTCTATTATAATTTGGGCAAATCATATCATTTAGCAATATTCATGTGTACTAAACTTTTAAGGGTATGTTCCTTTTTAACATTCCTTTTTACTATTTAACTGAAGAACAGGAGGTTAATGACCTGTGTCCTACCTCCTGTTCTTCAGGAGAGAAGAAGAAACTTACCGTGGACCGATCCAGTGCCGGCTTCTCACTGACAGTCTACGACACATCCACACTGCCTTGCACTGTGTGCACATGCATGCACAATGCAAGGGAATGGGGATGTGTTGGAGATGGGCAGTGGTGTCGGACACTGTCAACGGCACTGGAGCAATCAGAGGTAAGTTCTGTCCTCTCTCCGTTTTACTGAAGAATGGGAGGTAAGACATAGCTCATTTACCTCCCGTTCCTCAATTAAACAGTAAAAAGGAATGTAAATAAAATGCTGGCCATATCCTTTAAAATTGAACATAGAAATATTTCTCTTCTAATAATATCAATTTTCGTAAATGGTTAAAGTTCAAAATTGCCATGTAATATAACAAAAGTAACCCTTGCTTAAAGGTAAATAACCCATATCTACTATCAGATATAATAAATGGTTGAGAGAGGAGAAGAAGTTTTGTTTCACTTAGAAAGGCAACCAATATATTATTATAAACATCAGTTTCTTCTCTCCCCAATTACTGGAATAGTGTGGGAGAAGCTGAGGTTGGAAAGCATCCTTTTTATTTATGACCAATGAGAAGTGTGGAAAAATATATGTGGCCTTTACTGTGCAACTTGACTTATTAAATACTTCTGAGCATACATGAAACATGGTGCAGAGATGTTAACTTAGAATGCAAAACATATTTCCCTTAGTTTTTGAGTAACAAAGAAAAAGCAAATATCCTAATAAAGTCCTAAAAACTAAACACATTCTTCCTTACAGCCTTAATTGCTCATCTGACAGGAAATACTTACTTAATAACACTAGTATTACATGATAACTAAGTTGCATAGCGAGTAGATATAGCAGATCATCAATAATAAACGTCCCTTTCACCCATATATTAAACGATACTCGGACTGGGGTGGCAACCCACGTCTATTCGGACATTAATGGGGAAGCTAACCACTAACTTTAACCTTTAAAAAAGCTGGCTGAAGGTTAGAAGTTAGGACCTTCCAGACTGGGGTTACCTTGACGTGGTTGGAAGACTTTTCATTCATTTGATCACAGTAATGTATACTAAAACCCCTTTGTTTATAAAGTATGCCAGTGTGCAGATAATATGATATTGTATGGGGCCTAGGAATGTGCATTGATTATCTTTTCTATGTTTGTATAAATGTTTGACCAGATCAGTAGCACTTCTGCTTAATGTAGTTGTAAAGTAGCCTAATTGGAGTGCTTCCATAATTCTTATATTGTATGAACTGATTTATTTTAGACTTTGTGGAAAAATGTATCATTCTGTTGCAGTATATGTATTAGTGATCTCCATATTCCTAGATAATTCCGAAACAAGTGGATTGTGGATATCAAAGTTTTGAATGTCAAAGACATTTAAAACAACTAGTTTTGACAGTGGAACTCAGCATCCAAAGGAACATGTTATTTATTAGACCCCAGATAATGTTAAATATAAAGGATTTGGTTACCGCCTTAAAAATAAGTGAAGCAACCACTGCTAGCAGCTTACTTCCGGCCTTTTCTGTACTTAGCTGCCATTGAAAGCAAATGTGGCTAGCCACAAAAAATGTAATGTGGCCAAGCAGTAGATTCTGGAAAATGTGGTTTCTAACCAAAAAGGAAAACAAACAAAAAGACTCAAAAAACCAGACAAACAAAATGTAAGACATACATACTGTACACCTAAAGTATACACAGAAACACTAACATAAATATTTTATATCATACTGGATATGGTTTACCTAATTTATATTTCAAAAATATTCAGCTGCTTATAATATATTGTAAACCCTAATATATTACTATTACTGTCTGTAGTAATATGGCTGCTCGTGACCAAAGTGAATATATATATAAGTATGAGTGTGGGTTGTATGTCTCACTGTACTCTGCTCCAAATCACCCCATATACAAACTCTCACATTTGGGATTTCCCAAAAATAGAAACATTTGATTACATTCTTAAGCTGATGCACCCCTCCAAGTCAGTGTACCAGTGCCAGTCTAAACCCAGTGAGATAAGTGCAGTCCATACAAAAATCCATACATGTTTGTCTCTTTATTTGATATTTGAACCAATTGAGTTATAAACCTTTTTTCTAGATGGACTGTCCTTAATGGGGCAGAGAATCAAATATAGGGGGTTTATTTTTGCATGTGTGTATGTTTCTGCGTGTGCCCAGATTGCTTTTTTTTAGTAATATGAGCATGCTCAGTAGTAAAAAACAACATTCCATAAAGCATCTAAAAGAAGTATGACTTTTCTCATTTATTCTGCCAATCTTTTAGAGACTGTTGATAAATAAATAGATAGATAGTCAGGGGTAAGCAGGTGGCAGAGTTTATTATTTTAGGAGTGGGCCCAATCAATCATTAAAAGTATTGGTACCAATTTGGGCAGTCACCATTCAAAAAATGTTTTATCAGTCCCTCATTTAATAGCCAATAAGAGTGGCTGCAATTTATACCATGTGACTGCACCAGGCCAGTGTGAAGTCATCAGTGCACATTATGTGACCGTGTTAGGCCAATCAGAGCAGGATAGAAATGGAAATCCAACATCTATAATTAATTTATTATTATTATTATACATTGTATTTTTATGACTGAGAATGCTCAAAAATGTAGCAAATATATTTAGATAAGGTTATCCTTTAAGGTGGGTAACAATACTGTCAGCTACGTGTTAATCATAAATGACCACTGGCTTACAAGCTTTTCTGTCTGCATTTTGAACACTCTGCACTGTGTGTAGATCACAGACAGAATCCTAAGCTAGCCATACACTACAAAGTATCTCCCGATATTCCTGGGATGTGCGGACAACCACCTGGCCTGATCCTTCTGAAATCGATAATATGATCATACTATCAATCAGAATTACAATCGCAAACATAACCCGTCCAGAAATGTCAGTTGATGGGCTTTGAGTCCTTTAGGAGAAAATCGCTTTACAAATGTTATTGTATTATGGTTTAACAAATATAACGGCTGCTCCACACATTACTATCAATTTGTCAATGTTGAATTAGTGTAATGTAGAGGTAGTGTATGACCAGTTTAACAGATTCTATCTGAAATCTGCTCAAGATCTGTACTGTGTGCACCCAGTCTCACCTTCCATACCTATTACTTTATTTATCGGTATCACTTTCAACTTTTTAATATTTGTCCTAATTAACAAATCCTGTGTGTTATACATGCCTTTCTGTCACATGCACAACTGTTCGAAGAAAACAAACATATATGTGTATGTCTGAAAGGTTTCTTAGTTACATAGTTTCATAGTTACATCTTTTGGGTTAAAATATCAGTTGTCCATCAAGTTCAATCCTTTCTTTCATGCAGATGCCAATACCAAACCAACAGTCAGAAAAAGAGGCTATTTCCTCACGTTTTATCCATGCGTCACATCTATGCATTGCAGCTAAAGAACTTCATTTCAGGATATGGACATACGTTCTCATGTGTCCATATAGATGGGTGTATTTAACTAGCTGTAACCCTGGATAATCTGCCTGTATAAGACTTCTAAGTAGAGATGGTCGAACTATTGAAAGTTCGGTCCGTTTTCGAACTTTCGAACTATTGTAAAAGTTCGAAAGTTCGAAAGTTCGAAAACGGACCCATTAAAGTCTATGGGAGGCAAATAGTTCGAAAAGTTCGAGTCAAATACAACTAAAATATTAATGGTAACTTAATGTAAATGGCTGTGGGACCTGGGAAATGGTCTGGGGAGCATGTTCCAATATCCAGGACTTTCGTAAAATCGATTTTACTCTCACGCGCGCTACTTTCGAGCTTTCGCGTTCGAACGTTCGAGGTAACATGGACATTTTACTCGCAGATTCGATGCTCGCCTATAGGCTTTAATGGAGACTTTACTCGCAGATTCGATGTTCGCGCCTAGATACCATGTACATTTTACTCGCGGATTCGAACGTTCGAACATTCGATAAATCATCGAAAGTCCGGGAAATATCGAAAGTCCGCGTCCGAGATAGTTCGAGAAGTCCGGGTCCGTTCGAACTCGAACAGTTCGGCTTGAACTCGGGTTCGAGTTCGAGTTCTATGCCATCCCTACTTCTAAGCATCTAGAGATTCTGCAATAGGAACATTACCATGTACTAGTCTTTATGATCACATTTTCCATTCTTCTTACCAGGTGCATTGTATCTCTACCCTCAACATGATACCCTTCTAAAACAAATATGTTTGTGTCATTCATTTCAAATGCAATATACGGTGCGTTTTCCTGTGCTGTTAATCTGCAGCAGCCAATTAGATGTTATCTAATTTCAGTAGACCAGGCTACAGTTTTTTACTGGTCTACTGAAATTAGATAACACATTGAGACAACATATTTTTATATTGATCAATGGTCTGTTGGTCACAGGATATTTTGGTCAAATATTACCAATACATCCCATTGTCCAGATTAACTAATATGGCTTAAAAATAAGTCAAAAACAATTGGCCAGAATCACAAATGATTACTCCACCAAACTACCAAAATACTGGGCTGGGTGATCAATCAGGCTAAATTATTGTCCAATGTTGTAAGAACTAAAAAAATAACATTTACTAAAAATTCACAGATACAATTTTTTTTATTTATTTGACACTGTTAAAACCTTACAGTGTGTACACACTCCAGTGGTTGCATATTAAGGGACAAATGTACTTACCTATCCCCCTCTCCACAAATAAATAGTACCCAGGGTGAGGACCCAAATCACTTCAGCTTGAAAAAGGATCCATGAAAGATCCAAAACATGTTGCTGAGAAGACTGAAATTAAGTTTGTTTGCAGTGGAATACTGCATGGAGTCTCTTTCCAACATTGTTTGATTGCTGTAATTGCTGCCGGGACCGGGGCAGAGGGGAGTAGAGACCCATAAAGAGATACCATGAGTGTGGGAATCATTATACCAAAGATGAGGACCCAAACCTCTAGGTTCTTCTAGTTACTTTATCAATCAGCAGTTATACTTACATGAACTTTCCTTCACCACTCCAGTCTGCTCTGCCCCTCTGCTGCAGTCAGTGACCGTCTATGATCTGGCCAATGGGAAGACACACTGGCAGGGTGTGTATTTCTATTGGCTACATCACGTAAATGCAGGGACAAGCCAGAAAGGGCCAGAGTGATAAGAATAAAACATTCTGGTATAGCAACTGATCAGTAAAGTACCCAGGGGTGGGGACTTAGCGGTTTAGGTCATAACCCTGAGTTCTATTAATGGGTGGAAGGAGAGGAGTGAGGGGAAGGTGAGTATAATTGTCCTTTAATATCTCTGACAAACTTTTGCACATCTAATTACATAAGCCACTTCACTCATTCTTATTCAGCAAAGCATTTTATTTTCATTTGTCAATATTAAATCTCATGCTGCAGCCAATTCGCCAAGTTTATTTAAATCACTCTTAAGGGTGGAGACACAAGGGAAACCCACACCAAGACCAAAATGCCTCCAGCATAGCCCCCCCCCCCTTTAAAGAGCTAAATAAATATATCCTAAATAAAGACAATCAATACTTTACAGCATTCTTTAATCAGATCTGAAGCTTCAAAAGCATGTTCTTTTTTTACTGTAAGAAAACCTTCAGTAAAAACCTAGCCAAGAGAGTTGTTTTCCTTTCAACGTTAAATGGCTTAAAGCAATTTAAAATATAACAGCACTGTGTCAAGATTGTCTGATGTTTATCAGAAAATCCATTACATCTTGTACAAAATTAAAGATGGTTTAAAACCTATCTACCATATATGGAAAACATAACATTGTGATTCATGTGTCTGGCTTGGAAAATGTTCAGAGACCCAAAGAATGAATGTATTTTGAAAGCAAAAGTGAATTTAAATCCTTATATTGCTAACAGGGATATTGTTTAACTTATGCAGTTGCAGACCATCCATTAATAACTTGCACATTTACAGACAAATAAATCTCTGGCTTCTGCATAACATAGCTTAGTATTGTACGAAAAACTTGCCGGTTTTAAAAAAAATCATAGTTGGAAGATTATTAGGAAACAAATGAACTTGTAATGCATTGGTATCGTAAAGGAAACTATAAATGCGGTAGGTCAAGGACTAACCTAGTAGACAGCAAGGAAAACCTTCCATTTAGTTTATGTAATTCCAATTTTCATGTCTGTACAGACTCCAAATTTGGAATAGTCATTTTAAAGGCAATCGCACTGTACAAATTTCACGACCTTTTGATTCTCACAATTCTAGACATTCCAAGGTGGAGGGTCATTTAGAGAGTGTTGTAATTTTTTGTACATATTTATTTCCAAAGTATCTTTCACATACTTTCCCAGTGAAGTCATTAGCCTAAGTCTGAAATACCAAATAGATTTCTTTTTTCAAGTTGTACATAAAAGAAACACTGTCAAAATGAGCTCTGGTTTCAGCATGTTAAAGTGTCAAAATGATGTTACGAGTCTAACAGGTATAGAAGAGCTGTTTATTGAATCCATATAAACTTGTTAACAGCAGTACTGCATTCACAGTTCTATAGAGTAAAATTTCCCAACATTATGTATAATGTAAACAAACAGAGATAGGTACCCATGCAATAAAAAAATGTATTATTAGTTTTCTGGTTTTCTGGGTGTGTCTTTTGTGTGATGTAATATTTACACATTATATTCAAAACACACAAACATGTATGAACCTTAAAAAATAATATCGTATTCAAATATGTTATTATGCATAATGAACCATAATGATTCATCATACATTTTTTATTACATTTTATTGTTATTAATCATTAAAAAATGTCTACAAGAAAGTGATGCAATAAGATCTAACATCTTTTTACCATTCAGCTTAATATCCTATATATTTATAAAATATATTTGATTTATATCTATATTCATATTATATGCATTTATATATTTTTTAAGTGTGCAGCTTTAGCGATACTTTTACGAATGTAAATAATATGATTTTAATTTCAATGTCAGTAGTCAGAAGTCCACAATGCTGTAAGACAAGTTTAATTGAAATGCAATACTTTGCCCTTAATAAACGGAGTCGCTATTGTATACGGAATGTTATTAGTACATTACAAAGCTTCTTTCTTTGTTATTACTGATTGGTCATAACCAATTAGGAATGTATTTTAGACTGTGGCAGCCATGTATAAATATACTGGCAAAGTTCAGCCTCTATGATTTCTGACAATTAAATTGTTCTGTCACTCTGGGACTCTCATTAATCTCAACTTGTCATCCTTGTTTATGCATTTTATAATGGGCTGTGTGTGAGTGAAATGAGATGCTAAAAGCTTTGGCTCCTTAACTCCTTACTGAAAACTGAACTAAAGTATTTTCTGAAGGGGTAATTTTGATGTTGGAAGGATTGCTAGTTTGCATATGATCATTCTGTATTGATTGTGCAAAACTAAGTGCATTAGAAATTATTTCAAAAACAAAACTTGCAGGGTTTTTTTTTTTTACATTTATTTGGAAGTAAAACATTTAAAGAAAACCAGACACAAAAACTTGTAAACCTTTACAATCAAGGCCAATAATGATTGCAGTTCAAATATTCTAGACACACCAGATTTAACATCACTTACATTTTTCTTTCTCTTCCTTTATACTATTTGGAATCTCTAAAGTTTTAAGTATCATTGAATTATTTTCGTTACTTTCACTTTTTGCTTTTTCTGTTTGTGCTGCAATTAGTTTTGTCTTATTTACTTACATTTTGGAAGATGAAATTGTTGGAAAACAAATTTTAACCCTTCAAAGCCCTTAAAGGACAACTAAAACCTCAGAACAACAGTGAATTAGAAGGTAGGTCTCCTTGTTATAAAAGCAGTAATCAGTGTCTCACCTCTCATTTTAATGTTTGTTGAGAAATGTAACTTTCTAACATGAGATTTGTGTCTTTTCCCATTGTTTCAGTATCGCACAGTGTGGTCACTGACCATTATTTTCTTTACTCATGCTCAGTCCAATGATACTGCAGGAACTTGTTACGGTTGGTACAGTTGGTCACACCAAATAGCAGCCTCTAGCCAATCCTTTTATAGGGCAGAATAGGCAAGAGAGCATGTGACTGAGATCAGGGATGTGGCCAGTCACTGTACATACACACAGATATTTCATCCAGTTCTCCAAGTGGTAAAATTTACTCTAATGTAATTTACTGTATTTGCTATTATACAGTTTTTATTGGTATTTATAGAGGGTATATGTTCAGATTCTAGAGTGTACAAATTTCTTTTAAGTGATGTGACATGTATCCCCCCAAATTATCACATAAATCAATGTGTTTCTGCTTTCAGGAGAGCTACAGTCTTAAAATGATGAAAAAAATCTAAACATAACAAAAAATCTAAACATACTGTTAACAAAAAATCTAAACATACTGTTGGAAACTTGTAACTATCATATTGTGCAATATTTATTATTATTTCATTTTTTTTTACATATAACCTTATTTACTAATCCATAAGGAAGGTTAGGTTTTGAAGCAGCATTACAATTGAAATAGCATGTAAGCAATACCAATTAAATTGGATGTGGACTATGATTCTATTTTAAGTATATATAGTAAATTGGACACTATTGTATCGATTAACAAAGTCAATTTATTGATATATTTTGTGTATCATCTTAAACTGTTCCTTGTACCATATTATTGTTAAATTAGAAAAAAGCATTTTATGACACGGCCATAAATTACAGGCTAATAACGTAGTTTATGGCTACGTCATTAAATTAAGACTGTGTCATAAAATACCAGCATGGTCATTAAAGACCTTGCCTATTGTTCGTACCAAGAGATTGAATCAGATATTTTGCACTGCAGTCTATACTGTACCTTTTTAAATACGCCATCTAGTTGCTATGTACTGACTGTTCCATGAAGAATCTATGAAGATCCCTTACTAAACAAATAGGGGAGATGCAATATTGGCCATAAAGCATCAGGAAGTTAAACTCGCACTTCCTGATGTAGTATCAGGCTACTGTAAGTTTAAGGGGCATATTTATAAAAGAGCAAAATGGCGTGTTAACCTTTCGCTTTCCTTTGCCCGCAAGTTTTTTTGTGAAAAAAAACGATAACACAATTTATAAAGGTTGCGTGAATGGTTTGTGAAACAATTTTTACGATAATGGCTAAACCACTTTTCACTATACATTGTGGCAGTAATTTGAGCAAGCAAAAAGGCACCTCACAATTTATAACAAAGCGAAAAGAGGTTTAACACATTAAATGAAGCCCGTTCTATCGCGAAGATCTTTTTACAATGTGAGTTTGGACTTTGGATTCTTTTATTAATTTTACTGCATAAATAACTGTCAATCAATGCATGAAAAGCACATGACTACTATTTTTTCACTTTTTTTAACATTTATGAAGGTATATAAATGCACATTTGTCAATATTTTAGGATTATTTCCACAAATACCTTATTTCATGTAAACTTTGGTAGACATGTTTGTTAACCTTTTTAGGTATTACTTTGGAGTGAGCATCACTGCAATGTGCCTGAAGTGTGTTGTTTGGTGCGTTGTTTTCAACGTGCGCGCGATTGCGCAAACGCACATGGAGACGGAGGGTGGCACATGAAGCTGGCATGGCTTGATCAGGGAACATAGGCATGGCTTGTGGAGGTGGGTATGGTGGACTGACTAACACTGACTGGTGAACTAGAGGGCTGACTTAACATTGATTGTTGGACTGGTGCTGAAATGTGGTATTGCAGTAAGGAGTTTTTTTTTTTTACCTGCCGCCTTTTAAGGGTTCGCCCCAAGCAAATGTTTCAGTTTGCTTCATGGTAGGGGCACCCCTGCCTAAACAACAATGTTTTTCTTGTAGATGTTAACATTAGCTTCTAATGCTAGAGAGATTCATATTTTTTCTGTACAAATAAAAGACGTGAAAAATATTGAAATGAAAGGTATTTGATTTGTAATATGTTTGTTTCTCATTTTTTAATGTGAGATAGAAATTTCTTTGGTTATTCTTGTGTTATACTGCCATTTTATCTTTTATAATGTTTTTTGCAATGCTTTAATCTTGTAGTCACGTTAAGTTTCCACTGCAATACTTTTCTCTCTTTATCGTGTTACTTTTTGCTTTTTTATAAATACCAAGAAAAATTTACCAAAAAAGCATGTATTTCGCTGTGATGGGTGTTGTTATTAATTAGACAAATTTTTCGGACTATTATAAATATGCACCTAAATCATTATTTTCAGGGCCTGCACTATTTTTTTTGCGCCCGATGATATGAAGAAAACGTTTGTTTTTGCAATTATTAATAGCACAAAACGAAGGTAAAACAGAGGCATCTCCTCCGCACTCCTTACCAGGTCCCGTGACGTAGTAACTGACGAGTACTGCACTGTGAAAACCTGGAAGGAAGAGGAGTGTGAAAGGTATTATATCCCCCCCCTTAGTGTGTGTTAAAGGGCAACTGTGGTCTCAAAACAAGTTAGGGTTAAATGAAAGCCTGCAGTATATCCTTTACACTGAGCCAACAATCACATCTCTGTCTTCACCCTGTGAGAAATTACATTGGGTTCCTTTTCCCCGGGGGGAGAAACATGCTCAGTTGAGACATATTGCTGGGGAAATCAGGAAGTACCTGAGGAAAAAATTGACAGTTGAGAAGGGGAGCCTATTAATGCAGACAGGCTTGGTCACATGACTACATGATGGTCACATGGCTAAAAATGAGAAGAGTTCAACCAGGAAGTTACATTGCTGAACCTTTCCAGCAATAACTTCTCACAAATGTTATCTAGAGATGTGATTTAGGTTTTATTTTGAAGGTGTGATGGAAGGATTTTTATATAATTATTACTAGTTTGGAAGAATTTGAGACCACAGTTACCCTTTAAATGTTAAATTGCATTGTATCTTTGCAGCAGATGTTATTTTGACATTTTTTAGAGATGTATTAAAATATATATTGCACATAAAATTGCAGGGGTGTAACTGCAAATTAATCGGCCCCACTGCAGTAACTTTTAATGGATTCCCCCATCCACACCACCCCCCATTCACAACAATGGCTCTTTCCAAAGCTTTAAACCCCACTCCCCACTGTTGGCAGGTCTCTGTAAAATAAAACCACAGAGAATTAAGTACAAGTCACATCCTTCACTCTATTTAACATGAAATCCACTACATACAAATGGGTTATATTTTCTCTTTAGGCAATAAAAAAGGAGCATTTATTTATTCTGTATTTATATAGCTTAAAAAATATACCCAGAATTCTGTATGTATCTTTAGTCTAATGTTACTAATAAGACACGGTTAGCTAATGTCACATGTCATTACTAATGTGTATACAAGTTGACATAAATATACAAGGTTTGTAGCCTAACACAGAAACTATAAAATAGCCTCCAGATACATATATAGCTTTACCACTGTTTCACGTTACAAACTAATTAGCCTTTAGATTGATATGAGTATTTAGAGAATATAGAGTTTCAATCTGTACATTCAACCTTATTTGAGAGACCACCATGACATGCTTTTTGCTGTTTAAACCTTGTGAAGTTCTCTGGCAAGTGATCCATTTTATTGTTTTCATGTATTATACCCCTAAATTTCCACATGTAATAAAGGAAAGTGCAGACTGGATCTTATAAAGTAATTTAAATGTTTCTGTGTTTCAGTTATCCCTGATTATACTCCAAACACCTATTAAAGGAATAATATACTGCATTGAATTTTTTTTTAAAGATATTTAACTTTAAACTATAAAGGTATAGTGGATTTGTTCTGTACACAGAGAGGTAGGAATACCCAATCCTACCTTCCTGTGTGCAGCACAAATCCAAAGTAAGTGATCATTTGGGCAGCTGTCCTGCTTGACATACCCCCTCTTCTTTACAATAGGTGCACATGCAAAGATGAGAAAGACAGCTGGGAGAACAGCTGTACGAGGGAGCACTTAACCGGTCACAAGGAGGTATGAATTCTCAATCCTACATTCCTGGGAATTATAGTTTAAACATAAATAGTCTGTCAAGGGTAACTGTTCTAGTAGTGATTATTAAAGCATAGACAGACTAAAGTTGGCCATATACTCTAACAATAATTGTTCTAAGTTGCTCCTGGCTTCATTTGCATTGATTGAAGAATGGGAGGTAAGACATAGCTTCTTATCCTCCCAGCCTTCAATGCATTAAAGGAATAGTTCCCTTTGGTTGTGAACTATTCCTTTTCTGTTACAAATGACAATGCAAGAGTAGAGGATTGTGAATTGTAAGCTGTTGTGCAGTCTCCATGCTTGCTCTGCATAATTAGATAATAAATGTTGGGTTTACTTTTTAAGTGGTAGTAATAAACTATGAACTTTTGTAAAAGTGCAGCAATAATCCATTCAATTTTAGGGGAAATGTTTAAACATTTACTAAGGGAGATCTCAATAATTTGTTAAGCTTGTAGGAGATTTCCACAAGTTACCGTTTATCATACTTAACTCATAGAACTCTTACCTTTCTTTACCTCTTGCAGTGAATCAAAATATAATTTTCTGATCCTGGAAACATACCACTGTTGTTGTGTTTTGTCACTTTTAGGCCAAGGCCTGCGATCATTAAAATGTAGCTTTATATTTTTCTTTCATACCCTTAAACATGAACATATAACTGCTCTTGAATAATAACCCAATGAGGCAAAGCAGTTTCTGTGGAAAAATAGAGTTACTTAGAGTTATCTCTAAGTAGTAAAAAAAGAAAATATATATATGCAATGAAGTCAGGTTTATACATTAACTATGGGCATCACTGCAATAACTCACTACAAAGTCTACAGTTTAGAGTACAGTCTAACCTACATGTGCTGTTCCCTTTCCAATAACCAAACTACAGGCTTTTGACATCCCCCTAATTTTCTTTTTCATCATCGATCATCCCTTAAAGACTTTACTCTATTCAAATGCCAGGTATTTCCGAAATTAATCATGTCATTGAAAGCGGCATCCTTTTATGTAGAAAGACTTTATTACATGAATCAAAAAGTCTCCCTGCGAGCAGCAGGAACATATAAAGATATTGCCTGATGTCAGACAAAATGCCTTGAAAGAAAGGACTCATAATGGTAACCTCCCAGCAAGAGCTGTACATCAGTCATTGGACTTGCTTCTGTACATGTGTGAGCGCATCCACATTACTGGCCCCCTTGGGCTGGATGAATGCTAATTTACCCCATTGTTTCAGGGTGAATGCTTTTCTAGCATTTAGGAACAAAGCGCTTCTTACATAAGTCCAGAGTACATTGTACTTAATATCCACATTCTGTTCTTGGGCTGTCTTTGTATTCTCATAGATAAGAATCTTCTTTTATCTGTGGAGCAACTGGGGATTAGAGGCAGGCTTGCACATGTAAGCAGGGCTCTGCTCTTTCAGAAAGTTAAATGCTTAGAATAGAAAAGGGATAAAGGAGATAGTTTAACACGTCTGGTTCCGAATAGAAATAATCTTCTGACAAATGCTAATATAATTGTCACTTTTAACTAAAATATTATATATATAGACAAATATATAGATTTAGAATTTTATAAGAAGATACACGGACTAATTAAATGAATAAATGATAAAAGGGACACTTCATGAAATTCTAAGTGTTAATATGTGAAGATGTTCAGATAAGTCATATATATCTATTTATGTATCTGTGAGAATGCCTACTATATACTGTGTATTTCTAAAGTCTCACTTGCCTTTCATAAACAACAAACAATAAAGTTTAACCATTTCCTGACAATTTCTGATTATTTTTGCATCTATTTTTTTAAACGTAGCAGCATTTTCAACATTAGCCGAGGGACTTACCTTGCCAAGAACCCACAATATACTGAACACTTCGCAAGATTTAGTACATTGCAGGATCATGGTCAGGTAAAATCCCGTGATGTTAAAATGTTTATTGCATCACGTGTGTTGCGTAAAGTCTAAAACATTTATGGACTTCATGTAGGCCCCACAAAGTAAGTTTACTAACCCATTAGTACATTGGGATTGGGTTTGGGTTTTACACCAACAAATTGTATTGCATCTCCCTGTATGAACATTACACCTTGACTTACAGTAAAAATAAGTTCTATATGATCAATACATGATTATGAGTCCTGTCATATGGGATTTTGAGAATACACTTTTTGGTATATCGGAATATACTTTTAGAACCTGGAGATGGTATTGGCTGAAATCTAAATAGATTTTGGGTGTTTTTATTTTGGGCAAATTTAATAATTATTACAATATATATATGTGTGTGTACTGTAATAATAATAATTATAATAATTTTTTACAGCAGCTGCCAGGGGCCCTATATAGGAAGAAGGGTAAAAAGTCAAGAGCCTCCTAAGGTCACAAGGGCTTCCCCCTGGTAGTTACAGCTTTGGGCAATGACAAGTTTTGATATAAAACATCAATTACAACTTGATGCTGCAAAATGTTCCCTCCAAATAAATTCCATTTAGAAAGTCAAAAACTTATTATTATTTATAATTTATAATTGTTTTGCTAACTAGAAAATAAGATATCAATAAAATTATATTTTATTTTTTAGCTTTGTTTCTTACCAACCCCTGTATATTGTGGTATTAGTTTGCCAAGAGTGCACATCATAAAAAATACAATAAAATAAAATATTACAATGAATTGGGAATATGGCTGGTGTGTGATTTTATATTGAATACAGGGAACCACTTGAATGGATGTATTTTACTGTAACTTTCAATATTATGTATTGCATAAGCCCATTGGTGTTGTGATCCTGAGATAATACTTGATGGTGGAACAGGGTTGCCAGATTTCCTCTTAGCTAACACGGAAGTGGGTGTAAAAAGGGGTGAATTGCAGGTAAGAAAAGTGTGTGATGGGTGGGGAGCAGGGGGCACCGCTGTGGAAAAGAGGCGACTGATTTTATTTGCTATTTTAGAATAGCTTTGTTCTTTTAGCTGAGCTCTTACTCCCTCTCCTTCCTTCCCCCTCCCCTTCAGTATGTTCAGCTGCTTTAGTTTGCAGCATTGTAGCGTAATAGAGTGTGCTGAGTTCAGCTCACTCTACTCAGCTACAATGTTTTAAATGAAAGCAGCTAAACTTACTGAAAGGGAGGGGGGAGTAAGAGTTCAGCTAAAAGCTGAACAGAGCAGTATTTAAATTTCAAATAAAAGTTGCTGCCCACACTTTTCTACAAAACGAGCAGCCTTTGAAACAGGTAGCCCTGGGGTCCCTATTCCTGCACCTATTCTCCAGTTTGGACAGACCTGAGGAATGAGGAAGTGCCCTCTGAGCTTTGTAGGTGGAGCTAGAATGGCTGCAACTCATACTGTCTATCATGTCAATGCTGGCAGCTGAAAGGGTTATAGGTAATACTGTGGGAAAGTATGCTGGGCACTGGCACTGAATGTTTTAATGACAAAACTGTGGAAAAGTATGCTGGCACTGAAATTGTTAATGGTAATACTGTGGGGAAGTCTGCAGGCACTAGAAGAGTTAATGATAATGTTCTGGGAAAGTGTACTGGCACTTGATTCCCTTTTCACTTATTTCTGCAGGAATAACAGAATGGTGCCAACAATTGCCAGGCCTATAATCCATACAAGTGTAATCTACAGTATGTTCCTTGCAGCTGTTTTATATATATATATATATATATATATATATATATATATATGGTTTTTTTTCTTTCTAAATAATGAAATAACTCAATTTAAAAATAAATAAATAAATAATCTATACATAAACACATATCATATAAACACTTTTCTAATTTAATACCATGGTCCTTAATTATTATTTAATGTATATTAAGATTCTCTTTAACAGGATAGTTTTTATGGTAATAAAGGCAAGAAATTGTTGCATAATGTAGTAAACACCTTATCTGACTGTTTTTATACTGTAAGTGTGCCAAATAGTGTAGTTAAATTCTTCTACAAGTATATGTTGTTTACTTTAAAGTATATTAATATCTTTCATGTGTAGTAATTTTGTCCAGTCGGACTCTTTGTGACCTCATTAACGATGACCAGCCAGTCTAATGCTTGTAAATTATTCTTTCTGTTACCATTCTTTAATCGCCGACTCATTAAGGTAGTAAAAGGAGAGAATCTATTACATTTTTTTGCTTTGATGTATTTTTCTCAGTGGAATATTTTATATATTGCTACATTGAGTCTCTAAGCAGATTTAAGGGCTTGTCCCTACACTTTTGGGTTGATTAGTAGAGCAGTTGTAATTATATAACTGCAGACGTAAATGTATAGCCGAGCCCATACATAACCCATGGTATTGAATGTTTCCGATACCATGATATTGGGAATCTGCCCCTTGTGTACTAAATGATGCAGTTGGAGAATCTCTATAGGTCAGAAATATACATTGCTTACCCCGTCTCCGTTACGCTGTCACCAAACATAAATATAATTATACTGGGATGACCTTGCTTAGTTTTATCACTTACTGTTTGAACCTATTTTATCCTTGATTTGTAGGTAAGAAAAAAATACATCAATTCTTTATATTACTTACTTAGAATCTAGTATAAAATGTGTGTTTAAGCCAAAAGAAAAATACGACAAATTGCTCTCAGTTCGGACAACTTCCTGGACTGATCATTTTATGATTGACATCCAATCGAAAAATGAATGGTCCAGGATGGGTAACATCACAGAAATATCCAGAAGTATGGCCAGCATAGGAGTACATTATCTTCTGCAATCAAGACAAGACCCTCTTAAAGAGAAAAGCAGAAGAATGGTATGATGTGAACGGTGTAACAGAAACATGGCTAAATTATTCATGTGACGGCAGCAAATTTGGAAGGATACTCCTTGTTTAGACACTAGAGAATAAATAAGAAAGGAGGGTGGTATGCATGTATGTTAAACAAGAAATGAAGACAAATCTAAAAGATGGAACAGCCGGGAGTATAAACGATAAGGCTGAAAAAATATGGGTGGAGCTGTGCATGGGAAGCAAATTAATTACAATTGTCTGTTACAGGCCACCAAATGCCAGTGTGGAGGTTGACATTTCCCTCCATATACAGTTGGTGAAGGCTGCAGGTATGTGGCATGTTCTGGTCATGGGGGATTTTAATTATCCTGACATAGATTGGAGTAAGGGAACTACCAGCACATTAAAAAGTATAACGTTCCTAAATTTGCTATATAATTCTTTGGTGAATCTGGTAATATCTAAAAACTTTAAGCTTAGGGAATAGTGATCATGATATGTTATCATTTAATATAGGTTGCAAAAAAAAGTGTGCTGGGTTAACAAAAACTTTTAACTTTAGGAAAGCTAATTTTATGCTGTTAAAATAATCACACCTGCTTATAGATAAATATGTTTGAACAGGCAAGTTCCAGTCCGGTTTTGAAAAGTAGCCTTGTATATTCAGTAACCCTCAAAAGTAGATACTGTAACCCTCAAAAGTATATACCGTATATACTCGAGTATAAACCGAGTTTTTCAGGCTGTAAAATCAGCCTGAAAACTCGGACTCGGTTTATACTCGAGTCACTCACCATTGAGATCAGCGTCCTCTCCATTCCGGCAGCCGTCCTCTCCATTCCGGCAGCCGCACGATCATTCCATGTACTGGCGCGCCGACCGACGTCACTGCCGGCGCCATGCCCGGCGCCAATTAGTGACGTCAGCCAGTGCGCCAGTACATGGAATGATCGTGCAGTGCCGGAATGGAGAGGACGCTGCTGCTGGATGGAGAGGACCTTACCTTCAATGCCAGCACACAGTCCAGGAAGCCCTTGGATTTGGAGAGCCCACAGCTCCTGGATGAAGAGAGCCACACGGTACAAACTGAACTTGGTGGGAGGGTGAGGGTGACATTCAAGATGTTTTGGAAACTACAACTCCCAGTATGCTTTATTAGCTGGGAGTTGTAGTTTCCAAACATCTTGAATGCCAAGTGAGGGTGGCATTCAAGATGTTTGGAAACTACAACTCCCAGCATGCTTTATTAGCTGGGAGTTGTAGTTTCCAAACATCGTGAATGCCAAGTTTCTACCCTCGATTTATACTCGAGTCAACAACTTTTGTCAGATTTTTTAGGTGAAATTGGATACATCGGTTTATACTCGGGTCGGTTTATACTCGAGTATATACGGTAGCAATAGTAAATAAATGAGTACAGAGAATGTGAGACCATGAAATTATGGGGTAAAGATGGTTATTGGGGAGGTGCAAAACAGTTTTTCCCCCTCAGTATACAACAAAGAGAATCCTAGTTCTTACAGCAGGGACTGTAATAATATGAAGGGTATAAATAAGGAATATTCACTCTGGCTGACAGAGGATATGGTAAGTATCAAACAATGTCAATAAAGCCCCAGGACCTGATGAAATACATCCTCTGATCTTAAGAGAGCTTAGTTCAGTTTTATCTAAACCACTGTTCCTTATCTTTTCAGATTTACTTTTGTCTGGCACTGTGCCTCTGGATTGGAAAAAACAGTATTCAAAAAAGCTAGTCATTCGCAGCATGGTAACTATAGACCTGTAAATCTAACATTAGTTCGAAAACAGACTTATCTGTAGCAAGCAGTATCAGACAGCAATGGGTAGCAAGATTTTTTCTTGTATAAAGAGGCAATAGGTTTGAAGGAGAAAAATATTATTCTCCCTATTTACAAGGCACTGGTAAGGCCTCATTTGGAATATGGGGTGCAGTTTTGGAATCCCACATACAATAGGGACATCTTGGAAATGGAAGCAGTTCAGAGAAGGCCACTAAAATAATAAAGGAAATGGAGGAGCTTGACTTTGCAGGCAGATTAGACAAGTTAGGGCTGTTTACACAAGAGAAGCGGCAATTGCATGGGGATTTGACAATCTTATACAAATATATTAATGGGCCATAAAATAAACTCTCTGGTGCATTGTTCACTAATTGGCCATATCAGAGGACTCGTGGACATCCTTTAAGATTAGAAAAAATAGGTTTAATCTTAAGTTTAGGAGAGGTTTCTTTACAGTGATAACAGTAAAACAGAAAATGCCACCAGGGAAAGTTCAACTAGTGAGATCATATATCCTGCATACCACAAATAGTACTGCTATATCGAAGTGTACTGTACAGAGAACTAAATATTATCTACGTCTGATTGGCAGTGCTGGTGTCACTTCCCCTTTGTGGACCAATTGGTGGACATGGCAGAGGCACGGCCTGGGCGTTCCAGGCCGAGTTTTGGGTGGATCTGGGGCGAGGCTACATCCGCGGCCCAGTCAATGCATAGGTTGAGCACCCCTGACCCTGGAGAGATATTTTCAGTACTGAGCCCAATCTAAGCACTTTTTATATCTGGATATTACCACAAGATAGACACATTACAATTTTCTTGCTTTTATCTATTTATATATATATATGTTTGTCTTTCACTGGCGAGCACTCCTCTTATAAAGCAACTGCCCAGGTGCCGCTCACACCGTATGCATATAAAGTCCTAGGAATTGAGCACACTCGTGGGACTTGAATCAAATATCAAACGTGTTTATTCACACAACTGGCGGGTTGACATGTTTCCGCCCAAGCTCGGGCCGTCCCCACGAGTGTGCTCAATTCCTAGGACTTTATATATATATATATATATACATTTTTCTATGTCTACTGTTTATTAAATAGGGAGAGTGGTATTTATGTAGCCCTGGCTCTGTCTATGTTATATGTGTCACTTATAATAAACTATGCACTAAATTGTGTAATAACGTTAAACAAGTAAATCTTTATGCCAATACAAAAAGGTTTGTTTGAGAAGATGTGGTTCCAGATTATGTTCTTTTGTGAAGTGTGAGCTAGACTCTCGTACAGAACAAACGCAGGAGTAATGAGCTGTAGAAATAGTTAAATACCTAGAAATAGTTTTGTGCCTTTACAGTATTTCATTGGTGGAATGCTGTGTGTATAGTTGATGTGAATTTTTTTACACAGTTGTATAAATTTCTGGCTCAAAAATATGGCCCCAGTACAAATAATTTTAATTAGAGGAGTTATGTTCCCCCCGGGGCTAAGCCATACACTGCAAAAAAACTGTGCTAATGTGAAAAACAACTTGTGCAGAAGAAATACATCCTAAACACATCCTACAATTAATGGACTTTCATGCTTACCTCGCACATAAATAAAACAATGCTATACATATATTACCTCAGGGGCCGTGTTATCTCCGTGGTACTAATTCTGCGGGCAGATTTGTTATAACTAACACTATCATCATCGTATTGAAAACCCATTATTTCCTAAATACGTTTGCTTTTGCATCTGCATAGCTCCAGGCTGGGCCTAGGTTCTGATATTGTCTGTATGATTTACAATTATACAGTCGTGTCTACATTTCCCCAAAGCCTTTTATTTGGCTGAGGCTAACAGGGGAGACGGACTGGGCAGAGTAGTTCACCTGAGGTGGCCTGGGTCAAAGGTTACCTGTAATAGCTCCTACATGCATCTGCAGACCTGTAAATAGACCAGAGACTGATACACTTCAATGAATTTTCTTTGTCTTAGATGGATGCTCTAATCAAACAAATTACTTATCCTGTGATCACAGTCACTGATCCAGAGATTTTTGTGCAGACATTTGTCTGGAATATTTAAAGCTCTCTCAACCATACAGTGCTGTAAAAAGTATATTGTGTATGCAACCAAAGGCAATTAGCGATATGTCTAACGTAGCCTGAATACATGACACGTCCAACACCCTCCAGCAATGCTAATTTAAATGGTAACTTAGAAGTACGGTACAGTTTGCAAATGAATATATAGGCTATCCAAAAACAATACAATAGAAACGAAAAAATTGCAACCGCAGGTGTTGCTAAAAAAATATTGTGATGCGATTCCCCAATGTTGCGATCACGTACGCGATCCCATGCGATCTGAAATGGGGATGCCAACACATTGCAGCGCAGCGCACCCACTGTGGCCAGACCAATTGGCCAACACTATTGTGTGCTTTTTAACGTGTGATCATATAGCGTGTTCAAGCGCGGTAGTGTGGCCTATCCCTTAAAATCCAATGAGGGCTCACACAACAGTGGAAGTGGCCTGGGCGATCCACAGCTGATCACAGGCTTGCACAAAAGTAAGTTTGACCAGGGGGCTGCTAACAGTTACACCCCTACCAATGTGGAGTGCAAAATATATACTTCCTTTAATATTTCTTGTGTATGCATTAAGAAAATATGGTGTAGTATGTTTAGACACTACAGTATTAAAGAACAAGTCCACTACTGAAATAAAATAAATTGTTTAAAGGTAAATCACCCCTCAAACCGCAAAACTGTAATAGTTGGAAATTGAGAGATGTAACACTAACCTGAAATGATGCCTGGTCTTCTAGCTCCGTACATTCGAAAATTATTGAACATTTGTTCCGGATCTTCAGGATTTTTCCGAGATCCAGGAATCCAAAAACGAAACAAAGCTAGTCAGTTTTTGCCATCTCTAATCACAGCCAATGACTGAATGCTATTTCCCTAGCTGTCTCCTTTGAGTATGTGCAAGCTTGTAAAGATCTTGTAGAGGTTGGAGAGGAGGTAGAAACAGGTGAATCCTACATCCTACATAGCTTTCTATCTATTGTGGCTTTAGGGTTAGAGATTGCCGAACTTAATGTAAAAGTTCAGAAGTTCAGAAACGAACCAATTGAAGTCAATTGGGACCAAATTGTTTGAAAATTTTGGTTCAATAACACAAAAAATAACAATGGTAACTTACTGTAAATGGCTGTGGCACCTGGGGAATGGTCTGGGGAACATGCACCTGTCAACAAAACCTGTTTAAACACTTCTTTCCTCACAATCGGGCAATTGTCGGGTTTGCGCAAGAGTTATGGCCAATTTGAGGGTTACTGAAAATAGAATGATACATTTGATGGTTATCAAAAATAGAACTATACATTTGAGGGTTAGCGAAAACGAACATTACATTCGAAGGTTAGCAAACTATTTATTCAAGGGTTAGCAAAAATGAACATTAGATTCAAAGGGTTACCGAAAGTCAAAGACTACATTTGAGGTTTAGCGAAAACGACCATTACATTTGAGGGTTAGAGAAACGATACATTCGAGGGCTAGCGACAACTAACATTACATTCAAGGGTTATCGAAAACGAACAATAAATTTGAGGGTTACCGAAATTGAACATTACAGATGAGTGTTACTGAACGATACATTCTAGGGTTAGCGAACAGCTTGTAAATAAGGTAATTATCAAATTTTCGATAATTAGCAAAAATTAGCCGCTAATTCCGAAAAATCAAACTAGTTTGAACACGAGGTTCAAGTTCAGGTCCATCGCTATTAGGGTGTAGGGTAAACTTTGCACCTTTATTGCATCATATACAGTAGGTATATCTGGTGAACTAGTCATTCAGTTGTTGCCTAATGAGGCATAACTGATATTCTTTTAACTTGAATGAACTTTATATAAATTAACACAGAAGAGTATCCGCTTAATAGGTAGAATCTATTTAATTAAACGTGCTTTAAAAATAAATTAGTGTAAGTATCTTCTATAACCAATTTTGAATTGATGTAGCAAAGGCTAGCAGACAGGATTTACAGTAGAATATTTGAGAGTCTTTGGGTATTAACTAGAGAGATCCGTTTTCGGATTCCCGGATCTCAGGAAAATCCTGAAAATTTTCTATAATTTTCAAATGTACAGGGCTATTTTCAAAAATAGTCTCAAACTTTTGAAAATTAACAAAAATATGTTCGGAGACCATTTTTAAGTTTCCGATCGTATTTTCAAAGATTTTCAAATGTTCGAGGCTATTTTTAAATTATCGAAAATAGCCTTGAACGTTCGGTTTATCGAAAATACAATCGGAAACTTGAAAATGGTCTCCGGTCGTTTTTTCGATAATTTTTGAACGTTCAAGGCTATTTTTAAATTTTCAAAAATTAATAGAAAATAGCCCCATACATTCGAAAATGTCTTCCGAAGTCCCGAAATCCAGAGGATCCATCTGGATTCGGACCGGTCTTTTGGATTTCAGAGGGTTCCATGTCGGATCGAACTCGGATCCCATCTCTAATTAACTATTGGCGATGCATCATAGTCTTTATGTACACATATGTAAACATAGAATTTAGTGCACAGTAATATATCTTCTTCTGCAGTCCATCAGCTACTAGTATATCTCAGACTTCTCAGGTTGGATCAGGGTAATGGTTGGTCATTGCCATTAAGTTTTTTTCAACATGGCAGACAGTAGTATGTGTGTATGATGATTAAATACGTGTGAGTTTTGGGCCATGGGGTGTTTTGTAAAATATTTTTTTACAACTCCCTCGAGATTAGAATATTTAATATAAGAATATTTAAAGTATTGTAAACTCAATGGTGTGATCATTAGAGATGAACAAATTATGTAAAATATGTTACGATTTCGGGTTTTTTGGAATTTAATTTTTCAAATTAAAGTCAATTTATGGTCAATGGAGGAGCAAAAAAATCTGAAAAGTTAGAAAAAGGGTATAAATAGTAGTGGTAACTTACTGTACATGGCTCTAGGACGGAAATGGTTTAGGGAACACGTACAAATAGCAAGAACTTGAAAAAAAAAACTTCCCATTTGATATCCCACAATTGGACATGGATGGGTGTACACAAATTTGGTAAACCTCCCATATACGGATTCAAAGGTTCGCGAATCTTATATTTCTTCCATATATACAGAATCAAGGGTTAACGAATAAGGTAAACCTCCCATATACAAAATCAAAGGTTCAATTCGATAAATTCTGAAAATCAAATTCGAAAAACCGTGAACGTTCAATAATTATCGGAAAAAGTTCAGCGAGTCTGAAAAAAAGACAAAATCCGAGAAATCTAAAAAGCCTGAATCCATTCAGACCCATAAAATCCAATTCAGAACTAGGTTTGGGTTTGAATACATCTCTTTTCTCTAGTAATGACTAGAGATGAATGAATCTGCCAAGTTTCTTTCCTGGGTTCAGTGGAACTAATTCCATTCCATTCAGAATTTTTTGATTTTTCAAAAAGACATTCTTCAATTTCTTGATAGACATTTTGGATTTTCTGATAGAATGTTTCCATTTTTGATAAGTTTTAGATTTTCGATTTTTCGCTAAAAAGATCCAAGTTTCAGATATGTCTAAATATCTTTTGGATCCATGGATTTTGGAAACCTGAAGCTCAGATACAAGACCAGGTTTGTTGCAAAACCTCTATTCTAACCTCAGTGACTACTATTGTTATCTCTTAATTATGTATTTATTACTTATTCATGTATTTTCTTTCATTTTAAATTTTCTGTGCTAAAATAATGTTCAGCTTGGCCTCCCTTAGTCCACTATATAAATAGAACTCTATTAGCCTACATGTTAATTCCATATAAAGCTATTTGTTATTTTAGTTACTAAATTTATAATTTCTTTCTCTCCCCCCCCCCCCCCCACAAAATAAACTACAGGTCTGTTCAATATTATTTTCTATATAAATGCTCCTTTGGGTAAGCCTCTGGCATTCCTTTGCATACGTCTAATGGCCTACTGTGGATACCAGTATTTCTGAACAGAACAGTAATTGTTAGCTGGGAACACAGAATGATTGCTATGGTCTTAAAATAAGATGCTATGGTACATTAAGTTCTCTTTTAAAGTGAAGATTTTTTGTGATACTGAATTTAGATGTAGTCAGAATTACTTAAGATAATTCTACAAAAGGCAGTGACGTTGTAAAACTTCGGAGAGCTATGTCTATGGGGCATATTTATAAAGCTTTGTTAAGTTTTCACGGCCGTTTTCCCTGACATTAACGCATAAATCGCGTTTAACGCGATTTATAAATGTCTGAAAACAGCCACGAAAAGTTAACCCTTCGCGGTGATACTTACCTGTTACCACCGCTTCTATTTATAAAGCGGCGGTATGTGTTTGCACTGCTAGTATCGGCTGTTTTACTTCGCCACCTGAAGGTGGCGAAACCAGCCGATACTAGCCTCCCCCCCGGCGGGGATGGGCAGGCAACCCGCGGCGGGTGGTCGCACCCGCTCTGGGAGACAGCCCCCCCCGCCCACAACCCCCCGCGGCGGCGGAGACCACCCGCCGCTGCTTCCAGCAGCCCCTCCCAACCCCTTCCCCGCTCGCGGCAATCCGAAACAGGCGGGCTAGGAGGGGTGCCGGGAAGGGGTCGCAAGCAGGTGGTCGCGACCACCCGCCGCGCACCCTCCCCAGCAACCCCTCCAAGCCCCCGGCCGCTCCGGGGAGGGGAGGGAGGGAGCCGCTGGGAGGGGTGGAGGCACCCTCCAGCAGGGCCCTGAGAAGGGCCTTTTGGGGCTTAAGGGGTCCCGCAGCGCGAACCCCATTTTTTATAATGCTTGCTTTACATGCTTTACATTAACCTGGAAAGTTCTGAAATCTGATGGTTATGTAAAGCATGTAAAGCAAGCATATTAAAAATTGACCAATCATGAATTAGGGTTTTCTGCAAACCTATATAAAGAGGTGCACTCCGCTGCGGAACTCAGATGCCATCGCAGTAGATGGCTGAAGATAGAAGAAAAAGCGGCTGGCAACATCGGCTCTGCTGCTGGGAAGCGGCGGCGGGTGGTCTCCACCGCCGCGGTGGTTGTGGTCGGGGTGGGCGTATGCCCCGCCCCCTTAGCAGAGGCGTCGGGAAGGGATTTTAAGTCCTCTGTGGCGATACTGTAATTGGCTCGGAGACATTATACACGGCAATGGTGCTCACCGGCGATAGCGCTGTTTTCGCGGCCGAGATGTGCGGCGGTAATTTTTGGGCGCTAATTTTATTTTTTTATAAATATGCCCCTATGTGTCACTATTGCTTTAGTGCTCAATTCTCACACAGAAAAGAAATTTACAATGCTACACACAACAATGAATTAGGTTTGAAAGAGAAAAATAAACCTAAACATTTGGACTTTTGGAAGCTAAAGGAAGAAATGAACTGTACATTAGCAAAATGTATGGTTGCAGAGAAAGGGGCCACTAGACCTCAAGAATGAAGGTGTAAGGAAGTCCCACTTCAGAGTTCTGGCACAATTATGTCACCTAGGGAAGCTGGAGGCAGGTTGATGACACAACAACATCATTGTGCTAGCCGACAAGAAAATGTAAAAGTTCCCTCTGCCCCCCTGCTGGTGCCTTTTTATAGCATCGCTACCCCTGGCTCCCTAGCTTGTTTCTTCCGGTGCCTTCCTTCTCTGGTTCCAGTATCCTGCTACCATTTCCAGTACCAGTATCTCACTACCATTTTCAGTACCAGTATCCAGCTACCATTTCCAGTAGCAGAATCCAGCCACCTATTTTTAGTAGGAGTATCCTGCTCCTATTTCCAGCTCCATTATCTAGCTACCATTTCCAGTACCAGTATCCAGTAACCATTTGCAGTACCAGTATCCAGCCACCTATTTCCACTACCAGTATCCTGCTCCTATTTCCAGTGTACAGTTTCAGTACCCAGCTCCAATCTCCATAACATAATCCAACTTCATTCTCCATTTAATTTTTCAGTTCTGTATCCAACTCCAGTATCCATTTTAGTATCAAGCTACAGTATCCAGTTCTAGTCTCCACATCAGTATCTATTGTATTTCCGGACTTTGTACTTCTTCTCTGACCATTAGCCTCCTTTAAATGAACTGAGAGAGTACCTTAGAAACTTTGGTTCTTTTATTCATTACAGTACAACCAGGCCATGGAAGCACCTAAGAAAGCTATGGTGGATCTGGACATGACCCCCAGAGTTCTAGGCAAAAGTCATGATGTTTATCAAGACCCCCCACAATTCAAAGACGCCAGAAGGTTGGTTCTTGGACTCTCTTGCACCCCAACTTCTCCCCAACTACTCTATCCAGACATGGCATGGGAATACATAGGATTAATTCATCCTTTGTGCATGCGTACAGGACTTTAAAGAGATTAAATTTGCAGCCTTGCCCCACCTCCTTACATCTTGCTTACTGCTTAGTGAACCTGGGGGGGGGGGGGGGGGTTATTCCTCCACGTGTCTCGGACCAGGAAAAGAAAATTTTCCTGGTCCAGTATGAAGAAAAATTTCTGTTTTCCCTGGTCCTACATGACAGCTGAATACATAGGGATTTGAAAATCAGATCAAATACAAGAGGGGTGGGTTTGGGTTTGATGCGGAAAAACATACTTTTATGAGTTGCTGCTTCAATACTTTTGGTACCAGACTGAGATTGGTTTTGAGTGAGACAAAACATCAAGCCTGTAATTCTCTCGCTGAGAAGGCCCATGAGGTGGATACTGCCCTAGTGGAGTGGGCAGTAATACTTTCTGGACACTGCAGTGCCAAATTATTATTGTATGCCTGCCTAATGGTTGCTTTAAGACCTGAGGAGATTGCAGCTTTAGAAGGCTGTTCTCCCTTTTTCTTCCCCTGGAAGAATATGAATAATGCATCTGCCAGAATTCTTGAGTTCTTTCCTTGTATACCAGAAGAGCTCTTTCTACAGAGTATCTATTTCTGAGGTAACCTGTTTTACAGATGTTTTTAGGAAAGGTAAGATGATGTCGTAATCCAGATGATCATTATCTATTACTTTAGGTATAAAGGCTGGATTATGCTTAAGTAACACTAGAACCACTATTGCCACTGCCTGGTGTTCTTGAATTTTCTTTATGGTTTTCAAAATGAATGGTAATGGAGGGAAAACATATATCAGTGGAAAACTCCAAGGAATGGAAAATCCATGCATACCTGCCCTGGCTCCAGATCAGTAGCACTTCCACTATTTGTTCTAAAGTAATTTTGCCACAGACGTGCTCCCACAGCCCCCCCCCCTTTGTGTATTGTAGCAGAGCTTCTCGCAGGAAGATAGACCAAGCTTCCATGTGGTAGTAGCACCCCCAACACGTCCCTTTAATTGGAGGTCTTATGCCTTTAATACTAAGCATTGGATGAGAGACCTCTTCCCTCCTTGTTAAAAGCCAGTAGGCGGGGGGAAGTGATAGCCTTTTATACTAACCCAATGCAAGGTCAGGGAGTCAAGTTCAGGAAAACAACCTTCCCAAGAAAATGCAACCAAGCAGGGATTGTCAGCCCAGATAAATGACCAAGGTAAATTGTTTGGACCTTCCATACTAGGGTTACCTTGACGTGGTTGGAAGACTTTTCATTTTTATGCATACATTTTAACTAAAACCCCATGTTTTTTTATGTTTGCACCAGCATAGACATTATGATATATGGGGCCCAGGAATGTGCATTGATCATCACTTTACTTGTTTGTTCTAATGTTTTGGTCAGATCAGTAGCACTTCCACTATTTGTTATTACTATAAGTAATTTTGCCACAGGAAATGTTATTTGACCTCCCACTTGCAATTAATATGGACAGCAAGTGATCGGAGACACCATTGAACCTAACATAAATCCAGAATAGACACACATTTGAATTATACGTATGTGAGCATGTAATACAATTAGTGAAGAGTCCCAGTTTCAAACCAAACCTGGTTTGCAGGATGGAGCTGCGAGTTGCGAAAATTCACAGATCTGGCGGAACTAAATGTGAAAATTAAAATTTGGAAACCCACTTTAATTGTAAAACTATTTTATTCTACAAGGCAGGGGCTGTTATGAATTACTGGTAGACAACATTAAGGTTAAAATTAATCCAAATTACCAAATCAATACTAGCGTTACACTGCCAAAGGCTAAACTTCGTTCAATGCATGAAACAGAATAAATTTTGTACTAATTTCGAGATTCGAGAACTGAACAAACACGACCTGAACTGGGACCTCTGTGTTCTGACTTTGTTGGGAAAGTAATATGATATTTAACATGCATCAGCAGAAGAATTCCTATTAATGGCATCTTCAAGCAACTCATTTGTGTTATTTGAGAATGGTGAAAGGTGAGTGCTGAATTCAACCCATTACTTTTGCAGATCATGGAGCATGTTTTACAGTTGTAATAAAATACTGATAAAATGTGAGTTGTGTAGTTATGTGCTGTTATAGTTTAAAAGGATATAGGGATGAATAACACATGATGGAAATACAGGGTGGTCACAATTGTTTAGATATTGTATGTGCAATGGGAAAGTGTAAATTGTCTTTACTGAAAAGGATTGTGATGAAATATCAAGGGAAGAGGAACTATAGAAGTTGATGTTTGTTTCGAAATACACTAAAAAAAAAAGTCAGTTATTTTCTCTTATTTTTCTTTCATAAGGACAAATATAGCAGGAAGCTTGTATTCCCATCAATAACTTTATTATGACACTGTGAAGGGAAATGTTTTATGAAGTACCACTTTTCCTTGTTTTGTACCTTGTCTCCTAAAGGGACAATGTACGAAAAGTTCCTGTCAGATCGTCCGTTTTGGTCGTTTCAGCCATACACACATTAGAGCGATATAGTGCCAATTCCATTGGTACCAACAGGATCGGTCCAATATCGCTAATGTGTGTGTGTCCAGCTTAAAACTAAATGGGACTCTAGGCAATATTGTGCTTTGAAGCCTTCCATTTATTCTTTATTCAATTATAAATTTGAGCTGTAAATAAAATATGTACACCATGTTTTAAACTTTGCCCTTTGAAGTTTTGTAGACAGGAGCCTGGATTGCCTTAAAGATAACCAGACTCTAACTATGGTATGTTGTTACATCGCACAGCCACATGTGTACTAGTTAAAACTTTGGTTTTAAAAACTTTTTTTTTAGTTATGCCATATATGCGGAGTATATACTGACCTAAATTAAATAATAATAGACTTCAATTAAAACATGGATTTTAAAATGAAATTTTTATGTAGATAAATAGCCGGTGTTAAAATTGAGCTTAAAATCCTTTTTAGGATTTACCCATGTGAGCAAACGCGGAAGGGATATTTACCCAGAGCGAAAGGGGCTCTGAGTAAATCTTTCCTAATGACTTGCCCAAAGAACATGACTGATCAGTACTCAAGTATAACTTTTAGGCATACAATCTTCCTCCTCGCTTGCTTATGATGTATTTTTTTGCATAGGCTTTACACCAATGTTTATTTATTTCAAATATTAATTAAAATAGTGGATTACAAATCAATTACATGAATAACTATGAGAGTTAATATAGATGTGGTACTTATATACTTTACATTTCTAATTGATATTTTTCCGCACACACATGCAGGTTCAATTAATCTTTTCGTACTAACAATTAGCATATTCGATAATTATAATCTTAACTTGTTTTACTTAGCTGGACATTATTACATTACTATAGTATAAGACATTATTATACTATTAGGGCACATATATGATTGTTATATTTTGTGAAGCAGTAGAGCTTTAGTTGGCCACTGCTTTTTTATTAAAGGGTATGTCCACCCCCCAAAAAACATTATATTTGGTTGGCAACCCCCCAAAACCTCAACCTTATGAGGTTTATAAAATCCAAAGATGTTTTTAACAGCACTTACCCAGCCTTCTTTCCCCCAGTGTGCTTCTGCTTGCTTCCGTGTCTTTTTCTGCGCATGGAAGCAAGTAAAGGGGGCCGAACCGGCAGCGTCTCCTGTGATTGGCGGAGACATCGCATCTCAGCCAATAACAAGAGACACTGACGCCCTCTATTTCTTTAGAAATTGAATCTGAAGCATCTTTTAACAATTAATTGCTTGCTATTACTACAGCCACTATTACTTCATATTAAAATTATTATAATACCATAATTGTAAAGTAGAGATGGACTAGAACTCGAACTCGAATCGAGTTCGAGCCGAACTATTCAAGTTCGAATGGACTTGGACTTCTCGAACTATCCAGGACCCGGATTTTTGATATTTTCCAGACTTTCAATCATTATCGAATGTTCAAACGTTCGAGGCATGCGAATATTTCTATTATACCAATACGCAAGTAAATATCCAATTATCGAATCCATTGGTAAAATGTCTATTATACCTATACGCGAGTAAATATCGCATATTGAATCCACGAGTAAAATGTCTATTATACCTATACGCGAGTAAATATCGAATATCGAATCCGCAAGTAAAATGTCTATTATATCTATATACGAGTAAATATCGAATATCGAATCCGCGAGTAAAATGTCTGTTATACCTATACGCAAGTAATTCTCGAATTTGCGAGTCGTTCATGGGATAATTATAGAATGTTCGAATGTGAGAGCTCGAAAGTAGCGCACGTGAGAGTAAAATCAAGTTTTCGAAAGTCCTGGATATTCTAACATGTTTGCCAGACCATTTCCCAGGTCCCACAGCTATTTTCATTAAGTTACCATTGATATTTTAATTGTATTTCATTCGAACTTTTCAAACTATTTGACTCCCATTGACTTTAATGGGTCCATTTTCGAACTTTCAAACTTTCCATGTAGTTCGAAAGTTTGAAATGGACCGAACTTTCGAAAGTTCGGCAATCTCTATTATAAAGTGAATAGTTGAAATGTCAAAACTAATATAATGGCAAACAATCCATAGTTTACAATTAATTGAAAACACATCATGAAAACTGACCTCACTATTAAATATTGGGCCACTATTTATAAACAATAAATATTTTTGTTAACTAGCTTATGGAAGAATTTATGCTTAAAAGGCATCTATACTGAAAAAGTAAGTGCTACTTATGCATGTATTCAATTACAGATTAAGATGAGGCAAATTCCTGTTTTTCAGCATAGTGTCCCTTTAAACAATAAATGTAGTGGTTTGGGTGTCTAAACCCTGGACTGACTGCCCAATATGAACTACTCTCGTGTATAGTAGACCGATGCTCAAAATAAGTAAATGTTTGGAAAAAATAATGTACAAGCCTTCACAATTTTTCAGATAGGCATTACACATTTTTTCCAAACAATTTGATTGGTTTGATCAAAAAGCTAAACAGTGTGTGGCCTCCTGTACTGTGGGGTGATTTTCCAATGATCCCATCCCAACAACTGCAGTGGTTGCATAATCTTGGATGGATTTTAAGATGAAACCCGCTAAAGATATATGGGGGAAAGTGGTAAAATTCCCAATCAAGTCTAAAAATAGTGCACGATCTAAACACATTGGGCCCTATTTAAAAACTTGTGGTATGATACATTTACGCCAAATGCTTGTTAATTAATGAAGTTCGGACGTAGAATTCCATGCAGTAGTAAACTACCGCAATGGTATTCCATGGAGAATATGATTGCGTTATCGTAGATTTATGATCGGTAATTTACGATCGTTATCATTAAATAATGATAACAGTTGTGAATAAACTATAGTTAAAGCAATCATTAAAGGTCCGGTATTGTAAAAAGCGATACCGCGCCTTTACATATTGGGACCATTGATTGAGACTCCAACCACAGAGGATATTGTTTTGTTTACCATTTAAACTCTATTTAATCTGGTGCATCATTTTCACAGTTCAAATAATTTTATTAGCTGCTATATTTGTGGTTGAAATGGTTACTTCTTCCTTCTAAAATGATTTGTAAACTATTGTGCTGAGGAAATAGAATCTGATCTCATAGTTTTTTCTTAAATTTGTTTTTTTCCTGCACTCTGCAACTAAATTGATGCTGATACAAGTTTCTTATTCAGCTGTGCAAAAAGTGTAAAATTTCTACAGTCTGAGCAGTGACATCTGTTTAAACGATATCCCTTCTTTTGCTATAGTAAAATTCAAAAAGGGAAAGACTAAATAGTGCTGAATTCATCAGTTATACCCTTAACTTCTTTGAAATACTATACAAGTATCATCAGTGATTATTGTGATATTAATTTACAGTAATGCTTTAATTCACTTTGCTTAGAGAAGAAAAGTTATCCAAAAGAATGTTTAGGGTTAAATAAGTTAACTCTCCAGAATCACTTATTAAAGAAATCTTAGACTTTTTAGAGTAACAGTTACTTTATTGTAGAAACATTGTCATTCTGATGATGCGAAATTGCATAGTTTAGTGTAAATGTGTAAAATAAGCTTCACAAGTATTTATGTTCCAAAATAAATATTTTGCAATTCTTATTTATTATTTATTTAGTGAACATTTCTGTTGTGGTATAGAGCCTTGAATCTGGTCTGGTACATGCAGGTAGTTGGTTTTGTGGGTTGAGTTTGGGTAACAAAAATGGTGTTTTGTATCAAGTTACAAGTTTGTGGTTGCAGATCAGGTTGGAAAATTAGACATGGACAGGAGTAGGTATGGAACCCACCTGCGAATGGTTTAGCATCAGGTTTGGGAGGCCAAGCCTTCCAACAGGGAAGTATAACTAGATTACACTACAGCAGTTTGGTCCATAACCAGACAGTAACAAACTGGAATACAGACAATGACAGCTGGAATAAAAAGGAAGGGTTTTTTCCAGCTTTGTCTATACCCCATTCTGTCACCTGTATAAGACCTGAAATAATACAATTTTATTATAGGTGTATACTTACTCAGCTGAGCAAGATCCTGGTACTCTTTGCCTGAATTGATCAATTTTCCTATTTTTATAAATAAATAAAAAATTAAATAAAATACAAATAGTATTTTACAGTAAGCCCAATACCTACTGAGATTTTTGCACTGGATTTAATCTTTACTACTGTCCGTACACCTGATACTTTATATTTGACACAGTTGACCAGCAGGTGCGATATTTGTTCAGGTTAAAATATTTCAACTGAATTGTAAATTTTCTAGTACCGGTACAATTGGTTTAAAAAAAAAAAAAAGTAAAATTTACCTTAAATAGGCTGTGTGAAAAATGTGTGTAAAATTTCAGTGGTACCATGTTTCTTCCCAGCTGACAGCCTACTCATCGGTTTATTAAACGTTAGTAGAGATGAGTTCTGGTTTCAAAATGATCACAGTTTAAAAATGAAACTAACGCCCATGGATTTATTCCATAACAGATGGAATAAACCTACCCCAATGGGTACAGTGATATCCCACTTATCATACCTTAATAATATCAATTAGAGGTTGTTCCCCCTCATTGTCACCACTTCAGTCAGCAGAAAATATTGCTCCCAAAGAATTAATATTATTTTTATTTTAAACATGTTGTTTATTTTATATTTTTAGTAAAACTACAGACATTAAGATGCTAATTCCATTTTATACTACAACGACTGTAATGTAACATAAAAATGAATGTCATACAATATTCTTTACCTATGAATATTAAGACTTTATTCTATATTCTTGTGATTACTGTTGACCTCAGATAAATCTGTAAACTTATGACATGCAATAAAATTGTTAGGAAAAAATTAAATAATTAAACTGATGATCACAAAAATCCACGCAACTGGATTATCCAAAAATTGTATATTAGTGGTCAAAAAAAAAGTACAATCGGTATTTTAAAAAATTCTGATTAATTGGGTTCTAATTGGATTTTCAGTTTTCATCTGTAACTGTTAGTCTGTCAGTTAGGAAGAGAATGTCAAAATTTACTCATGGTATCAGGTCTTAAGCTAGGTACACACATGCCAGATTCTTGAAAGAATGATAATGTTTCAAAAATCACAATACACACAGTCCCGAGGGACTGTGTGTTTCCCTCAACTGTGGCAGACTCCCCCTCTTTTCTGAATGACCAACCTGAACGTTCGCTCATTCAGGAAAGCTAGGCACACACAGTAAAGATAAAGCCCCAATACCGTCAGACTGACAGTATTGGGGCTTTATCGGTACTGTGTGTACTTAGCTTTAGAGGTCACTTGTTTTTCCTAAAAGAACTGTTGTTAAAGGAGAACTAAAGTCCCCAGACAACATTGTCCTAATAGACAGAGCACATTCACAAACACACAACAAGCTGTGTCCCATCTCTCCCTTTGTGGATGCTGGGTAATTTATGAAAATAACCCGTGGGTACTAGGGGTCAGCTCCCATAATTCACCTTATCTGGGAACACTCAGCTAATTGTATGCAGTACACTTCACAGGAAACTGCCATCTTGCTTCCTGGAAGCTGACAGCCAATCATGGTACAGAGATCCCTCCCTCTGACACAGAACACAGATTTCAGTGCAGTTTCTTGTATAAACACATTACAAATGCTCCTATCCCTAACAATGATAAATTCCTTTGCTTTTCCTACAAAAAAAGAAAAGTAATCTCTGAAACATTTAAAATTTCAGCAAAAAATAAAAGTAAGTATGGGGAATCGAACCAGCAACCTTCTATACTCTGTCTTTCTAAAAACAAAGCTTTCTACCTCTATGCCACAAGGGCTAAAAGTCCAATACATGTAGAGTCTTTATCTTTTTCTAGGCACATAATAAAAACACAGAAAAGGAAGCATGGGGAATCGAACCTGTGTCCCAATAGTCTTTTTTCCCTAGCCCAGCACTTTAGCAGAATGCTCCATCAGTAAACGTGCAATAGACAGATGTACATTTCAGTAAATGTTGGTAAAATCAGTTCACTATTTTGTATTGCTACTGGAAGACTGACAGCAATTCATGCTGGTTGGTAACTAAATAACAGAGCTGATATATATAAAGTTTGGACATATGTAGAAACTTTTTTTTTTTTCCTAGAAACACGGAAACAAACAAAAAAAGCACTAAACTCAGGCAGTAAACTGTGTTATATTGTTTCATAAGTAAACTAGGGGATTAGAACTTGTGACTTCTTGGTATAGTTTGTTCCTTGTTACATGGTGCGCTACCAGCAACCCAACTGTGATCACAGGTACATGTAGAAACTTTATCTTTTGGTAGAAAGAAAAGCTAGAAACTTTGTGCACAGATAAAGCGAATCCTGGGGTCAGGGGACGTGGCTCTTTAAAGCCAACTTGGGCTATGAGTTGTACTGGTAACCACATGGAAGCCTCCTTTGTTACAGAATCTATTACTTATATCTAATGAATGCAAATAACTAGAGAAGAATCTTTCAATGTATAGGTTTTCTGGGGAGAAAAGCTTTCACATTAGGATTTAAAAAAAAAATGTAGTTCTCCTTTAATTCAGAGAGAGTAAAAAAGGTCCATGCAGTCATACAGTACCTAAAAAGCACAGAAAAGGGAACTGCACAGTAACGAATTGTATACACATTGTATATCATGGCTTTTTTTTATTACAAACTCATCATTTTATTATATCTGTTGTATTCAATTAGATCAACTGGACTTGAAGTTTAGTTCTTGAAGACCAGTTGATCTAATTGAATACAACAGATATACCATGACCTAGGTGAATGAAAACCTTCACAAGCTCATCATCTTATTATTTATTATAAAATGTCAAAATACTTTATTACATGGAACAATTTTCCTACAGGTAGTAAAATAAAATTTGCCCCAATAATAGGTTGTCAATGCCTTTATCAAGCCTATTCTATTTCTCTGAGTAAGTAAGTATGTCCCTGCAGACTTACAAAATGGCCTCTGTCTGAAAAGGGATATGGGACGTTGTAATTACACAAAAACTGAAGAATCTTAGGCTGAGTATTCTAGAAAAATTACATTTTGTGTGTGACTTAAGCCTTGAAAGTATTATTTTTTGTGAAAACATTACTCAGCAGGAACGCTGATCTCATTGATCATGGTCTAACACTGGTAGTAAATGAAAAGCTAAGGCCCTCTTGAAAACAAATCCAGCCATGTGTGGCACAGATTCTATATAACACTGGTTATGAGATTGAAGTGCATTTGAAGATTATTTGTTTAATACATCAAAAGTGCAAACAATCAGGTTTTATGTGAGGTGCCCTGAGGACTTTTGGCAAGCTCTATGCAAAACCGATATAAAAATAAACTCCAATAATAAATAGAAGTAAACGTTTTCTTGGAAACTTTCACTACAACAATACATTTTAATATGTTCCCAACTGAGTGATGTAATTCCCAATTAAAGCATTGAAATGGTACCCTGTGTCGCCCCATCATATATATTTTTGACGTTTTAAATCAGTGAAAGAGAAATAATGACTTACAGTAATAGTCAATTGAAATAACCAGATGTGTTTTTTTACTAAATGACATGCAGGCTCCTTCAAAACGCCATTTAGAACACAGGCCAGTTTCAAAGAAAGGACAGTGTCCTTCTCTCTATAGTGTTTGTTTCCTTAAAAAAATCTATGGATTTTTAACCTTATGCAGAGCATGTGGAACAGTCCAACATGGATAAAACAAATATAATAATATGATATTTGATAGAATAGATAGACTCTTCTTAAGATTAAGCAATACATGGGTCAATGGTGTTCCAATCAGATTTACAATTGGTGGAAACGATTGAAAATGTCCTCAATATTCCATTCAGTTTCATCAAATTTGCCGAAATTGATCAAAATGTCTATGCCGTGTATGTGAGATTCTGGGAGATTCACCCAGAGCTGCACTTGCTCTTGGCAAGTCTCCTGTACCAGAATCTCACCCACATGAATTTCCAATTATATATTTTATGGATCTTCAAAGGTTATTATTATTATTATTATTGTGGATTTATATAGCGCTAACATCTTCCGTGGCGCTTTACAGTTGCATTTAAATACATAAGGAAAACATACATGTTACATACAAGGGTAGTGCAAGTAATACAAAGTGTAAAAAATGTAAGTGCCGGTCCAGCAGCATTCAGTGTGGTAAGTTACAGCATTACTGTGGTACAATAGGGAGAAGGGCCCTGTCCGAGAGCTTACAGTCTAGAGGAGATGGGGATGAGACATAAGGTGAAGCAGATCAGTAGCTGTAACTAAGTTGTCAGTGGAGTATAACTAGCGGGTCTACGATGGGTCAGTAAGTGGGGTGTGCCTTGACCTATTAGGAAAAAGATGCCTGCCCCAAAGAGTTCAATCTAAGTTACACTTATTTTTAAAAATACTTACGTGCGCACGCTTGGCTGACGCAAACGTTGGATTAAAGTTGCAGGTTGGGAGCGCTTCTCTGTAAATCACCCTGTAGGTGCCTTCCCTGTTGGACAAAAATAAGTTTACGTAATATTGATTAACATGGTATTACATCATGCTGTCACTCATTATATGCAATGGTGCAGATGAGGACTGTTTTTTCTGGGGTCCTTTTGACAGACATTAGTAGAGTTGGCTAAATAATATGGAAAACTGTAAAGGCTCAAATTGTCTATTTGTACCATTTTCATAATTTTCCTATAGCCAATTCTAATTCATAAGATTTGTCAAATTTATCAAGCCTTATGGTAAATACCTCAAGGTAAAACAAGCAGGATGGCAATTCCTTTTTATAAGGAATTAATGTAAGTGAAGACATTTTTAAGCACTAAATGATTATTAAACATATTAAGGGCTTATTTAATAAGAGGTGCAAAACATGTCCTGTACTGTTAATCTGCAGCAACCAATCAAATTTTATAAAATGTTTCTAACTGTAGTATATAAAAGGTATCATCTGATTGGTTGATGCAAATCAACAGCGTGGGCAGGGACAGATTTATGGGATGGATCTCAGGAGCCTATAGTCAATGCCTGTACCTTTAGTCCATCTATAAACCCAGGCCCCATCCCAAACCACTCCTTTTTAACAACAAACAAAAAGTGTTTGTTTAAGTTAAGAAAAATTAAAGCAGTTTTATCTTTTATTTATTTTTTGCAAATCTTAAATTTAGCAGATTCCAGACATGATGCCCGATGACAGTTTCGGCCATTAATCGCCCGCTTGTTCTTTGGACATAACGTCTGGAATTGAGCATGTGTACAGAGCCCTAGTGAAATGGAATACATTTTATTTGGACTAGCAAATAATCTAACATAAGTAGTAGGCGTCCTTCTAACTCCTCCCCTTGCGTTCGCTAACCTAGCCAGATAAGTCCAAAAATGTAAGTAGTAGAAGGTAAGCGCTCTGACCATTTTTCTTTTACTTTTTTTTACAAACAATTGAATTTACCAAACAAACTTTGTTCAACAGGTTAATGTTGTATTGCTTTTATTAATGAGTTGATTCCATCTCTCACAGTACTCTGTATTTTATGTTTATTTATATTTATGTTACATAAATTTCAGCCACGGTTTCTCCACCAACCAAAATGTGATCAATTATTATTATTATTATTTATTTAACTTTGATTTCTGTGATGTCATAGACATCTACTGATATCTGTTTATTCCACCTGTACAGGTGATTTAGGAAAATAAAATAATACCCACTCTATATACTTACTAACCTGCACTACACACTACTGTGTGTCACCCCAAGGTGGCGCATAACAAGGAAGTTGGCCGTTGGTGGTGGGGTCTGATTCTTTAAAGAATCAGGGGTTTACTGGTTACTAAAGCAACAGAAACAAAGAAACTTCAGAACTACATATATCAATTGTGTTCTGAAACATTGAGGTTTAGATTTCCAGGGATCCCATAGGTTATCTGCAGTAATCAAATCAGCTACTAGTTAAGTAAATCTTGCAGTTGCTGTATAGATGGCAGGGCGCCACTTTCTATTGTAAGGCAACTGTTTAAACTCAGATAAGTTGGCTTATATAATGCGTCCAATCCCAGTGTTAGGTTTAATCTAATCTTTCATATATGCATTTGTGAATGTTACAAAATGTTTTGCATAAAGCCATTTTTCTATGAACTATGCATTCAATCAATTCACATCACGCATTGTTTATAACTGCAAACAAATATTCATTGTAAAAATGTTTCTTATCTGTTAATCAGAACACCATGAAAATGCAACTGAAAACTTTGAAGCTAGATTGCACGGTGGCTCAGTGGTTAGTACTGATTCCTTGCAGCACTGAGTCCTGAGTTCGAATCCACCCTTGGTCACATCTGCAAGGAGTTTGTATGTTCTCCCTGCACTTGCATGGGTCTCCTCCCAGTACTCTGATTTCCTCCACAATAAGGGCTAGGCCACACTGCTGCGCTTTGTTTGCGCTTGCGTTTTTTTTCATATAATTGAAAACACGGAAACGCACCGAAAACGTGCATTTTTGGGTGCGTTGCGTTTGTGACTGGCATTCCGCATTTTAAATCGCAATCGCATACGTTTCTTCAATAGTTAATGAAAAAAACGCATGCGCAAACGCAACAAAATTGCACATGAAATTGCGTGCGATTCCGTGTGCGATTGCATTGCAGTGTGGCTGTGCCCTCATAAAGAGATACTGATAGTTTGTATGTGTCAAATAAATGTGCTTAGATTGTAAGCTCTTTGGGGCACGGCCTGTGGAAGATGTCGGCACTATATAAATCCATAATAATAGTTTAGATTTAAAGATAGTTTCCATCCCTCATACAAACTTGTATTCTAATTTTCCCCACCCCTTTAAAATTCTAACCTCACAAACCTTACTTATCTCTCCGGTGTTACTGAACAGAGATACTCACCCTGCACTCTGCTGTCCACCTCCTCAGTCTTCTGGCTTCCTGCTGGTCTCTCCCTGGCACAGCAGACAATCATATCTGTAATGAACAATGTCACAGCCAATAAATAGCTGTTGTGGACATCTACTCTGCAGAATTGCAAACAACTTTAAAAGGGGAATTTCACGGAACCCGAATTTTTAAAATTTTCGATTTTTATCGAAAATCGAAGTAGCCAATTTTTGAAAATCGAAACTCGACCTTTCGAACTTTCAAAATTTCGAAAACGAAATTCGAAAACGAAATTTAACTCAACAGTTTCGAACATCTCTATTGATCATTGTGTTAGTATTTCTGACTCCTGAGCTCCCACTAACATTAAAGCCAATCGCCTATCTGTTCATTTGTAGACCACTCTGTATGAAATCATTTCTGTTGCCATTCCCCATAAAACTTTCTTAATGCAATGGTCAACTTATGGCGAATATTTGGTAAAATTCACCTTGTCTTACATATGTTGGCTGCAATAGCCAGCTTTCGTTTAGAGACAAATGAAAATATAAAATGTTTATGCTTTAACAGTCCGTTAAATAAACACAGGGATGGAGAGGGAAGTTTGGCACAGAAGTCATGAAAATTAAACAAGAACTGCAGCAATCATGGAATTAAATAAAATGTTTTTTCAAGCTGTAAATAATCTGACCAAAGGAAAGAACTGTGGCAACCCTTTTATAAATCTGCAAACGGGTCATGTAAGGTCTGCAGTAAAGTGATTTTACAATGAACAACTTTTAATTAATGGAGTCAGGGGCTGGCACAATGAAAATCTAAAGGAAGCTACATTCATCGGAACTGCACAGCATCCAGATATATAAATGCAAGGGAAAAAATTCTAAATAATTGGAATAAATTGAAAACTAAAGGAATGATGAATAGGCCTATGAATTATTTTAATTCCAGTCAGTTAATATAATAAACTGGAGCAGTCCTTAGTGGAGAGATCAGGGGGATATCTTTAATTACAGGCATGTGTGTTTATAAATGTTGATAAATTGTTGCTTGTCCTCATTTTTAAGAGGCAATTTTTCAGTCTTATTTTACAAGAAAAACATGGAAGTCACACGAGAACTACAGATTGTAAATGCGGTATAAAATTCATTTGTTTAGGTGGAGAAGTGTATTACAGAACTAAAGTACAGCTAATCCAAGTCCAACAGAAATGTAATTATGCGTTTATATCATGTGGTTAATGGGGCTTTATTGGAATATACAACAGGGTTCATGTAGTATGTCATGAGGTGAAGCCTATTCACAAGTGATTTACTAGCTTCATGAGCTGGTATAACTGACTTTTATAAAATCCAGATGGTCACATTGCCCCCCTGAATTTTCAAATCACTCAGAAACCAGGTCCCGTATGTAGTGTTCTATAAGTATCTGTACACCACTTACTGTGAATACAAATGTACGTAATCTTTGTTTACCTATCCATCCATCCGTCCGTCTATCTATCTTTCTATCTATCTATCTATCTATCTATCTATCTATCTATCTATTTATCTATCTATCTTTTTATATCTACCTATCTATCTTTCTATCTATTATCTCATCTATCTATCTATCTATCTATAATCTATCTATCTATCTATCTATCTATCTATCTATCTATCTATCTATCTATCTATCTATCTATCTTTTTATATCTATCTATCTATCTATCTATCTTTTTATATCCATCCATCCACCTATCCATCCATCCATCCCACCCATCCACCCAACCCCACCCACCCAATCACCCATCCACCCACCCATCCACCACCCACCCACCCATCCAACTCACCCACCCAAAATCTTTTTGGAAAAAGTGCAGTGCACCACGATACCATGATTCTTCATTAGTTGAGTTTGCGCTACCCTGTAGTGTGAAACTTATCGTGGGGTTGTATCAGGTCTCTATAAGAGCGCTAAACCAGCATCATACCTTTCCACTATCACACAATGCAGTGTCAGGTGACACTGCTATTTAATCTCCCCGCTTGTTTAGTTGAAGCTGTGCTTGTAGAAAATGGAATATTTCATTCCCATTAAACACTGTGCCTTAATAGGACTGTTGACAAACACTTATTAAATATCTGTGACATTTAAAGCGAACACCCTGTAATGTTTTTTCTTAAGCTTGAGAAATCAAATTAAGTTTTTTAAGCAAGTTTTTTTTAACGGTATTTTGCAGAAACAGAGATTATAACAGCAATGGTGATTCTATCTCTTCTAGAGTATTCTTGGGAGACTTTAGTCCCAATTAACATAGGAATTATGTCTATACACTAAAAAAAATCTTCAAATCCAAACGAGAAGCTGTTAACATGAAATTGGTGAAGTTTCCCCCCCCCCCATGACATGCAATCAATGGATTGTTTTCCATTGCAGAATTACAAGAAAGATTACTAAGCTCACACACAATGTTCTTATGTTAAAAGAAGTGCCCATGATTATTAACTGAACCTCTGACATTCAGGTCACCTAGCAGTTTAACTGCACTGTCATCTTGAAATGGCACTTATGCGATATACCAGCCCCAGACACATCTGTTTAAGATCTATAACACCCTTTGGAAGTCAGATCCCTGCTAAAATAAATATTCTTACTTCAATAGCACAAAAAAAAAGAGAATCAATTGTAGTTCAGATTTTATTGCCTGGGTCTTTTGATTTTATTAGTTTCATCATCATATTTCATTAAATGTACACGAGTTTAACCTTGTAATACCTGCTGCTTTCAAGATAGAAAATCAGCTTAAAACCTTGAACTTGATAGATTTTACGTATTCAGATAAATAATGTAAAAATATTAATTTCCTCTTTTTTTTATGTTTTTGACAGCGCGATTAAAAATGCAAGTAAATAAAAAAAAGTTTAACAGCATATGTCTTCCTATCAATGGAACAATAAAATAAAGAAAAACAGAAAGAGTGTCGTAATAGGAGTCAAGTTGACAACCTCTCAAAACTCAGGTTACACTTTCCATTGCCAGTTAATTACAGTTTTAATTACAGAGCTTCTTGTGACTTCTTGATACCTAATAAAGGAGACTGTGGGGGCGGCGACACTGAGTATTGCTTGAACTGCAGGTGTAAGCTTCAGCGTGGACAATAAATCAGTATTCCTTAAGTTTTATTCAAGCTTTCTTTTCCCGTCTAACACTGTTGGCTTGCAATGCACTCAATGGCAAACTTACCAGTGATCTACTTCTGTCATCAAAAATCTAAATCACTGAGAAGAGAAAGATTAAAATCTACTCGCTGTACAATACAAGTCATTCAGCCTATTTTATTCAAAATTAACAGCGCTGTACTATGGGAATATATTCTTTGGTTTCCTTGACATTTGCACATACTTAATGTATGTTGTGTTCCTTATATAAAATGCTTGTATTATTTATCTTATGCAGGGAATCATTACAAGACATTCAGGGTTATTCAATAAAAGTTCTTATCATTTAAAATGGTGCTAATTTTGCCCCAACCAATCAGATGTAAGCTTTCAAATGTTACATAACATCTAATTGGTTGGGGCAAAATTAGCACCATTTTTAACGATAAGAACTTTTTTTGAATAACCCTGATTATTTTTCAAACAGAATATACTAAAACGGGAACAAAATGTATCAGATGATCCAATTTCTATTTAATATGAACGTACAATAGTTTTGTCTCCAGATTGGGGGCAGGACTACCAGCTCATCATTGAAATCTCATTGGTTGAAACTGCTGCCATTTTGTCACAGAATTTCGGCTTGGCCCATGAGAGTTCTGTGTTGAAACATTACACTGTTCTGCAAAGGAACCCACCTGCAGAACAAACCCCTGTGATTAAGTATAGGCATGATCACAGAGACTTTCTGTACACAAAAGATTGTACAAAAGACACCCATGTAGCCACTGCAAACAATGTAATATGCTGGTAGCGTCATCTTTTTCAGGGATTTTTAATGCTAACGGCTGGAGTTAAAAGTCCTGCAAAAGTTTGCAGTGAATCACAACATACCTAGAGCCGCTACTAGAATATTACACTGAAGGGGCGATTGTACCCTGCATCACCCTGTAAGTAAATGAAAATAAAGTGGAGAGTGCTTTCCTTAGGACTGTGCTCTCCAAACAAGTTAGGGTTAAATAAATGCCATCAGTCTTACATTGATGAGCCCGGCATCTCATTTGGTTGCCAATGTGAACATATAAAGAATTCCCTTTGGCCAAAATAACTAGGGGTTTACAAATAGAAGAAAAAACGGGACTTGTCAGGGTGTTCCATTGGCCAAAAACAGACCCCGTCCATGCCCCAGCCACCACATACAAAATATTAGGAGGTATTCCAGACCCACTCCTTTCACACACTTAGGCAATGCACTGTTTTTTGAGTGTACACAGTGCAGTGGGTTTTTACCTTCAAATAACAGTTGACAGGAGGCAACTGGAACTTGAAACTTAAGCATAGTTCCAATATAGAGGGTTGTGGTGGGGTATATATAATCAAGAGGAAAATCTCCTAAACTAGAATACATTTTTTCAAAATGGTTTGTTTCTCATTAAATAATTGACATTGTTTAAAAGGCATCTCCATTGTTTAAAGGCAGCCTTAAAACAAAACCTGGTCACATGTCAGTTACCTGCCCCCAACCCCAAATGATATATTTATCACGTTATTAGATGTATTAATAACCAGATATTTAAAAATACTGAAACAAAAAAGAGATTTTCTTTAAAACCTTTTTATTTGAATATGACATTTGATATATATGTGGCATTTTTCGTTTGGTTGTGAAATGCTGTTATGGCATTAATATTTTGCATCTGCGTCAGTATTTTAGGTCTGCAAAATGCAGAACAAGCCCAGCAGCCGTAACCAAAAAAGGCATGGTATCTCTATATAGTCATTCTGTACCTTTACAAATAGGCCCCAAAGAGCTAAATAAACTTTGGTAATGTCACTAAGAATAGGTACGCACAGCATTATTTTTTGGCCCAGCTGAACATTTGTTGCTATCAACCGGTTGGCCTTAAGGAAATTACTCAGAAGTCTCTTCTCCATTTATTTGCAAACCAGAGGCCTATGTTGCACTAAAGAGGCCTCAATAAAGTCGAAACCTCTGGTTCTGCATTTAGCTCATGGAATGCTGTGGAAGTCTCTTAGAAGGTGTATTGTTTCCTTAAGGGTTATCATGGTAACATCGAAATGAAACAGAAAACTATATCTGTTGTATTCAATTAGATCAACTGGGCTTGAAGTTTAGTTCTTGAAGACGTTCCATGACTTGGATGAAAGAGAAACTTCACAAGCATAACCGGAAATCTCTACCCTTCTTTGTTAATGTGAAAATGTGAGATTTGTCAATGTGGTTAATTAAAAAAAATTAACAATTACCAATATTTCAATTCAAATTCTTAAATGGCCATTTGAAAACACTGAAATGACCTTCTGCATCCTAGTAAACTTGAACTTTCATTTTTTTGTTGGACAGCTCATTTCATCCTTGCAATGTTACTTTCTACATCTGTGGCCAATTGCCCAGGAATTAGTTTCTTTATAGATACCTAGAGGTATATCTTTGCTTGTGAGCATTGTAGCTGTTATGCTTATACTGTGATCCTTAAAGCCAGCTTTGCTAGAAAATTAAATAGTAAAACGATTACAAATCACCCAATTTGACATTCAATAGGGACTGCTTTCAGGCCAAAGGCACCCTGCAAACCAAGCAGATATTCCACAGGGTAAGCATGATAAAACACATGGAAGTGAATTAGCACTATATAAGTTTTTTTGGTAAATATATCACCTTGTATTATTGCTCCGAGAAAATAAAAAAGCCCAGTCTTGCGCGTGGCACTGATTAACAAAAGGGATTGGTTTGATTTAGAACAAAAGGCCTGTGGGTGTATTTTTTGCTTTTGAATTAGTGCTGATTTTCCTCCTTCCCTGTAATGATATAAAAATTATTAACAGTCCCGGCTATAGACATGTTAATGTTTCCTTATAACCCATGGGGTTTCATCCACTTACACATTTTGTTCTCCACAGGACGATTTGAAAATTTATGTTGCAATGTTCTTATGCGATAATCACTTGACCTAAGAAATCACCCAGCTCAATAACTAACATTTCCTCCTGATAACTTCATCCTGGTGTTTAGTAACAGGGAAGTACACGTTATTTTCATGCCTGAGAACACAAAGCCATCTTTTTTCAGGTTTTAATAGATTGTCTTCCTCTGCCATGTGCCTTTTTGAAAAATAGTAATTTAAACATTTAATTAATTACAGAATCCCATTATAAATCAGTAAACATCTGCCTGCTAATGCAAGAATGAAGTTATTAAAATTGTTTACAAATTTAAATCATTTTGGGGCATGAAAAACACCAAGTGTTGTGTATTAACATGAAACGTGTCAGAGCTGTCTAGCCATCTAGCTGGATTTTATTGTTTATAGCAATAAAAGTTATGTTTTTGTGAATAAAATTGGGCTGTTGTACATCCACATTAAAGTGCAACTAGAGACCAAAAATATAATACATACAAACAATACAATTCTAGTGCATAAACAATTCTAATTGCATATTGGCTACCTCCATAAGGTTGCTGCTAAGAGCCTGCCCTATACCTTGGGTAAAAGCAATTAGTTTAATAAGTTGGCCAAATTATTTAATGGAGATACAGCCAATATGCAATTAGAATTATTTGTGCACTAGAATTCTAAAACTTCTGTTTTACCTTCATCCGTGTTCAGTTGGGGACTGTTAGTTGAGTTGAACGACCCCGACCGAATGCATACACACAGACGATTCTTGGCCGAAACAGCCGTTCGTCGCGTGTAGCCGTTGGTCTCGGGAGTTGTGGCTCGGGCGCCAATTGAGCGTGTGTACAAACTGTAACTGGTTGAAAAAAACAAAATTTTGTATTGTCTGTCCTGAAACAGCCATTTTAACATTGTTTATCTAACTTTGCGCTAGGGATACATAGATAAACTAAAACAAAACTATTCTATTTTGTCATACATTCCATTCTGAAGCACCTTTTATTACCATCTACTTAGAGATGAACAATTGATTTAGTTGCAATAGAATTCCTCTCAAGGTCCCACAAAATACATTTGCTTTACTCACATTTTAGTTGTTAATTCTACTAACTCAGAGCATCCCATAAGCTTCTGGTTTCTGTCAGATGGGTTTTATAATATGAGGACATCATTTACAACACCAAGAGGCAGTACACCCTCTTTATATGAAAGTGAAATATTCCTAAAATTACACAAAGCCTCTCACATAACAGATTAAGATTCAGCCAGTGCTATAGGGTTTCATAATCTCTACCACAAACAAATCACCAACCCAATTTTTGGGTGGTTTAGCTTCCACCCAGCACACATTCACCCCATGCCTTGACTGAGGTATCTCCCCACTGCCAATTGGATAAGGCGTACATCTAGATGAACAGTGCACATGTATAAGGTGTACATCTAGATGAACACTGTACATGTATAGGGCGTACATCTAGATTAACACTGCACATTTATAAGGCATACATCTTAATGAACACTGCACCATTATAAGGGTCACTAGATGAACATGCACATGTATAAGGCATACATCTTAATGAACACTGCACATGTATAAGGCCTACATCTAGATGAACAGTGCACATGTAATAAAGGTGTACATCTAGATGAACACTGTACATGTATAAGGCGTACATCTAGATGAACACTGTACATGTATAAGGCGTACATCTAGATGAACACTGCCCATGTATAAGGCATACATCTTAATGAACACTGCACATGTATAAGGCGTACATCTAGATGAACACTGCACATGTATAAGACGTACATCTAGATGAACACTGCAAATGTATAAGACGTACATCTAGATGAACACTGTACATGTATAAGAGGTACATCTAAATGAACACTGTACATGTATAAGAGGTACATCTAAATGAACACTGTACATGTATAAGAGGTACATCTAAATGAACACTGTACATGTATAAGAGGTACATCTAGATGAACATTGTACATGTATAAGAGGTACATCTAGATGAACGCTGCACATGTATAAGGCGTACATCTAGAGAAAATACAAAAAGTAAGATATAAGTGGGATGCTGTACAATTGTGCTTATACATTAGTAATACTACATGGAATGTGCCAATAGCAATCATTTTATGTGACACTCAACTTAAATACAAAAGAAACATATTATTTCCCTTGACTTTGTTGGTTGCATATTGCACACATTAAGCTGCTATTTTATTAAAACCCCCAGTGCATTCTCTATTGGGCAGTCATGGGTGCAGTCATTGAATGAATGTAGGGAGAACATCCCATGTCACGTTTCTGAGGAGTAAGTGAATATGTACACAATCCCATTGTAATCTTTACCAATGTTCTTGGGGTGCATTAAAAATCCCACACCAAATGGGCTATAATAACTTGCACCAAACCCTAGTGATGCCACGCCCATTAAAAGTTAGGATCTCAGATTTCATAATTTTTCATTATTTACAAATAATTTACAGAAATGTTAAATAAGGCTTTTTTTAAAAAATATTTGTTGCCAATAGCAATCCACTATGCTGCATGTTATGAGCTACATTGAAAGGGCAACTACACTACCAAAATAACATAACGTAAATGTGCAGAAGGTGCTTTCCTGAGTATTTTTTCCATATGGTAGAATTACTTCTTTAAAAAAATTTAGTTTTTTTTATGTGTATTATAGAGACAGCATCACATGATCAGACTCTCTGCACTTCCAGGCTCTCTGCCCTCTGTAACTGCTGGTAAAATACAGAGGAAAGGACTGCAGTCAACTGACAGATGCTAATAAACATATCAGGAAATCTAAACCTTATTTTACAAAGACACATCCAGGAAGTGCAGATGATACAGGCTAAATAAGACACACAAAAATGAAAAGATCCTGAAATCAGTTTTAGATAAGTAATTAAAGGAGAACTATAGTGCGTATAATTTTTTTTTTTAAAACAGTAAAAATGAAAAGTACCTGGGGCAGGGAGGTAGTAGGACTGATAAGTGCCTCAGGGCTATCTTTAATGCAGTAAGGCCCAGGGCACTAACCTGGCAGATGAAAGCTGTATTGGCTGAAGCTCCTCAATGAAACTATATTGGGAGGTAGGAACAACCAATCCTATCTCCCTGCCCCAGGTACATTTCAATTTTTAAAAGTATTTTTTTACAATATAGCTATCCTATAAAGCATGTGGCAAAATACTTAGGAAAGCACAGTCTATTTTTATTTAAAAAATATATTTTTAATTTTGTTCACCAAACATATCTCAATTATTTTTTTGTGCTTCACAGACAAAAACAGCATTAGGTGAAAAGGTTGTGTATTTTTCTATTCCTTTAAAGAACAGCATGTATGTGGTGCTTCCCCTTTAAGACAAGAGCATACATAAAAGTAGTGTGTTGTATTGCAGTCACATCTGCAGTATGTTATACCTCACCTGAACAATAGTGAAAAAAAAAGAAAAAAGAGAAATCCCTAACAGCAGGTTCCACTCACTCAAGATAACAGAGGAAAGCAGAAGACAAATGTGACAAATGAACGGAGACCAGTCATCTTCAGACAAGTGCAAAGCCGTGTGGTTTACTTCTTTACTTTGCTGTGGATAGAAAAAGCTCTTTAATTTATCAAAGCTGTTCGACTTGCCATAGGAAAGGCCATGAGGGTATCAAGAAGTTTTCTTTCTTTCAGGTTCGTTTTTTAGGTTTAAATAACATACATACTGTCTGTTCTGAAAGTTGGGGTTTTTTTGGGATTAAAAATACAAAGTTTAACCAGTCATAATCTTGATATGCAGTAGCTTTTTTAATTTAAAAAATGTAATACAAAAATATTTTTTTTGTTTAGTTGCTTTTCAGCAACTCAATAATTGGTAACAGGTATTTGCCTTAATGTAGAATCAAGGCATCTCTGTGCTGTATGCATGTTAACTTCCTCTTTGCAAGATGTACTTCCTGTCACTACCTCCCCCCTACAGTGGGAAGTTTCATAAATGGAAATGTAGGGTTACAAGTGACATTTTTGTTGTTGTTGCTAAAGAAAAGGAACTTATCTGCAATTTATTTTGTAACTTCTCCTTTTCTAAGGACACTATCTATGAGCTCTGAGATTCCTTCCATATCAAAAAATATACTGTAAAATAAATAAATAAGATGGAAATGTATGCAATACATTGATTTTTGAGTTATCAAAATATACATGAAAAATACCATATAATAATAAAATATCATTAAAAATAAAATCTAATTTTTTTTATTATTTAACCAATATGTTCCAGTTAGGTATTAATGATTCTCCTAAACAATGTTTTGTGCCTGTATATTTTATATTATACAAAATCATTCAAGTGCATTAAAGCAATCAGAGCTATAAAAATTTCCTTGAGTATAGGTCATAATTAGAGATGGACTAGAACTCGAACTCAAACACGAGTTCGAGTCGATCTATTCGAGTTCGAACGGACTCGGACTTCTCAAACTATCATGGACCTTTTCGGATTTTCAATAATTATCGAATGTTCGAACGTTCGAGGCATGCGAATATGTAAGTAAAATGTCTATTATACCAATATGTGAGTAAATATCAAATTCTCGAATCCGCGAGTCGTTCATGGGATAATTATTGAATGTTCGAATGCGAGAGCTCGAAAGTAGCGCGTGTGAGAGTAAAATCGAGTTTTCGAAAGTCCTGGATATTCAAACATGTTCCCCAGACCATTTCCCAGGTCCCACAGCCATTTACATAAAGTTACCATTGATATTTTAATTGTATTTCATTTGAACTTTTCGAACTATTGTCTCCCATTGACTTTAAAGGGTCCGTTTTCCAACTTTCCAACTTTCGAACTTTCCATATAGTTCGAAAACAGACCAAACTTTCCAAAGTTTGGCCATCTCTAGTCATAATTAGAGATGGCTGAACTCACTGAAATACGAGTTAAAAAAATCTGAATGTTCCATCTAAAATTAAGGTATAAATAGCAATGGTATTATATTAATGCCTGAAATCTTTAAAAAAAAACAACGTCCAGTACTGGAAACTTCACATGCTTCCAGTTTTGGCATTCTGGGAAGTATTTTCGAGATTTCTAGAAATTCACTTTTAAATTAGAAAATTCTCTAAGGTTCGATAAATATCAAAAACAGTTCAGCAGTTTGGAAAAATCTGAAAGTCAGAAATCCACAATGTAAGAGTTCTGGCGGTATCCGTGAAATCTGCTTTGGAACTGGGTTCGGATCCATCTCTAGTCATAATAAATTACAAAACTGTGGCTAATAAACCATCAGGGTTATTCAATAAAAGTTCTAAAGTTTAAAATGCAGGGAGATTCAATAAAAGTTCTTATCGTTAAAAATGGTGCTAATTTTGCCCCAACCAATCAGATGTTAGCTTTCAAATGTTAAATAAGATCTGATTGGTTGGGGCAATATTAGCTTCATTTTTAACGATAATAAACTTTTATTGAATCTCCTTGCATGAATTTTAAGAACTGTGATTTAAAGGGTTTGTCCACTGATTTTCTAAATTTTTTTTTTTGTTTGTTTAATTGAAGAACAGAAAGTAAATGCGCCGTGTCTTACCTCCTGTTCTTCAGTAAAACTTGCAGGAGAGGAGGAAGAACTTACCCGTCGATCACTCCATATCGATTCTCTGACAGTCTCAATGCATCCACGTGTACATGCCCGCACAATGAAAAGGACTGTGTATGTCAGTGGCATCGGAGTCTGTCAGTGGCACTGGAGCGATCCGGGTAAGTGCTTCCTCCTCTCCTGCAAGTTTTACTGAAGAACGGGAAGCAAGACACAACACATTTACCTCCCGTTCTTCAGTTAAACTGAAACAAAGAAAGTTAGAAAATCGGTGGACTTCTACCCTTTAAGAACTGTGATTTTATTCTAATAGTTTTGATTATATGTATTCTATGACTGATATTCTTTAACTTAAAACAGTTAAACATTGTGGAATAAAAAACGATATCTTATATATGCTTGTTTACCTGCTGGGAAATGCTAATAATTGTCTTTATTCCACATACATTGTATGCATACACTGATTTCCATTAGGAACGTACTAAATGTCAATTATTAACATTTGCATGATAAATGTTACAGAAATTGAACATTTCTTATTTGTTTGCCAATCGAATGCCACTGTGGCAGAGAAAGTGTTATGTTTACACATTAAATTAAAATGATACCTTTTCAATCTAAACATTGCAAAAGTAAAGTTTTAACAACATTTATTAAATAAATAAAATAAATAATAGGAACTGATGAAAAGAAAGAACAGTAACAAAGTAAAAAGATTAATTTTTAACAGTTTAATGCAATGCTAAAAACTTCTTATTGGGCGAGCTTGTGGATGGACAGATAGTTCTGCAATGTTTTGTCATTTAAAAGAGAAATTCTTTTCTCAGATTTCTAGCCGTTTGTCAATTATAAAAATGGTATATTTTCGCTAACCCTCAAACGTATAGTTACATTTTCAGTAGCCCACGAATTGGCCACAACCCACAAATGTAGCTGACGTTGTGGGAGAAAGAAGGGGTTAAACAAGTTTTGGTGATAGGTACATGTTCCCCTGACAATTTTCCAGGTGCACAGCCATTTACAGTAAGTTACCATTGTTAGTTTATCTGTAATTCATCCAAACTTTCCAAACTATTAGCTCCCTATTGACAGTAATGGGTTTGTTTCCGAACTTCCAAACTTTTACTGAAGTTCAGAAGTTCGGAAATGAATCAACTTCATTAAGTTTGGCCATCTCTAGTTACAATGGGGGAGATTTACCCAGAGCCACTGGAGAAACTAGGAATCACTGCCTCTCTCAGTAAAACTATAATGGGGCCCCTATCCATGCTTTTCTTGGAGGAGGCTATATCTGTCATTGGAAAAATAAGAAGAATTGGGCCCCCTCTGCATTTACTCCCCCTGCTACCCTGGTAGATACCCCACTGCCCAGAGCCACAATCGATCTTGGTAAATCTAACGTACGTGATTCAATATTGCATGTGCACCTCCCAGTGAATGGGAAAATGGAGTTTCACACTGGAAAATCCTATGAATTTTGCAATGAATAAATATATGTATGAATTAAAAATGCAACTGCTTCTCCGTTTCTTACCATGGTTTTATGGTTATAGGCTTTTAGGTATAGGTCCAATATATTCAGGTACCAGTATTTGGTGAAGTCATTTATAATGGAAAGTACAGGATAAAATAAAAAGACAGTTTATAGGTCAGGTTTAAAGTGCATGTCCACCCTTTAAACAAACAATTGGTCACTTGTTTGTTACCTGCCCCCAGTTCCAACCTCTGTATTTAGCATAATATTAGATGTATTAATGAGATATTTTAGGATAATTATTTCCCCCATTTTGGTTGAAGAAGCTTGCTCCTCAGTCCATGCAGTCAATAAAGGTGGTGAATGCTGACATCTCTGCCAATGAGTGACTGTTCTTTCTCATGCTGTCTCCTCTGAACATACTTAAGCTCATTGAGCAGAGGAAGGAGGTGGCAACCTCTGTCAGAAACAAATAGAAAAATGTAAATCGTTAAATATCTAGAAATATATGTACATATACATAAATAATGGCCTAGAGGAGTGGAAAAAAGTGGACATATCTGCAAGGAGTTTGTATGTTCTCCCTGTGCTTGCGTGGGTTTCCCCCGGGCACTCCGGTTTCCCCCACAATCATAAAGACATACTGATAGGTTGTATGTGTCAAATAAATGTGCTTAGATTGTAAGCTCTTCAGGGCAGGGCCTGATGTGAATGTATACATGTAATTATAAAGCACTACGGAATATGTTGGCGCTACATTAATAATAAATAATAATAATATCAGTAGAACCATGGCACCTGAACGGTATGTGTAGTGAGTGCCTACATTTATCCACTGTCCACTGAATTATATATATATATGTACAGTATGTATACTGTATTATATATATAAAACCTTTTTTCTTTATCTAAATATCAATTAAGAAAACTGTTTAAAAACAACTAAAATCTATAAGGATAAAGTGGGGATGTCCATTAAACTAGGAATATTATGATATCATCACTTTAGAAATACAGCCCTTTATTTTCAATTATGAAGAAGGGTTAAACCTGCCAGAGGACACGTGGCTTGTATAACACCCAACTGACCAGCCCTCACTGGCAATCAATAATACCAAAATTGAAAAGCGTCTCGAAGTCCATTCATAAATAAGCAGTGAAAAAGAGACAGTATTAATGACAGCAGTGCAAGACATTTATATCACGCAGAGCTACATCATTTTCTCCCTGTATTTTAAAATCAACAGCTACTCAGCCCAACAAATGACCATTGATCCTTTAGAGATTTTCCTAAAACCATATTTTGTTACTTGTATAGTTTAGCAGCCAAGAAAAAAATTTCCTCTCCAGTACAACACACTTCATAGCAACAAGTATTCCAATTGTTACCAATGTTAAAAAAGGCCTAACTTTGCCTGCCAGAAAAAGACAACACTTGGGATGAATGGATCTTTTTTGTGTGCCATAAAAATGTTATTTATCTTGACGCTAAAATAGTTTTAGTCAGAGAGCTGACATGTCTTAAATAAATTAGCAGAATTAATTCCTACTTTTGATATCAGAGAAAAATACACTGGCACTGGTGATCGCTCCGATTCTGCCTGTTCCCAGTTGATAACGATATTGATATTGTGTATGTTTTGTTTTTTTCTCCCTTCCAGTCTGAGCCACAGAGATTCTGCCTGTTTATTAGAGGTGGGAAAAAAAGGATCAAGACCTGGTTGTACCACAGCTAACTCTGACAGCTAAGGAACCAGTTTGGCGTCTGGTTTGTCTGTTGTTTTACTGCTGACCTTCAAATCAACTTTAACCCTTGACTCCTTCAAGCATATATCATGACAAGAGTCTGTTTAACACAAATGGTGCCTATCTTAAGGGGGAGAAAGTCAAGATTTCCTCTTTTTATGAAGAATTTGGTTTTTCACCCTTCTTTTTCTCAGTTACCACAGGTGAAATCCTTCCTAGCAGCTGGCTTATGAAATATTGTGATGGCACAGCCTTAATAAGCTGAAGGCACCCTCAGCTGGAGATAAATGTATGCAAATGAGATGCACAAACAAAGGAGCCTGGACAGAGAAATATCTGCAATTCCAGCAAAAAGCTGCCTGAAGCTAGAAGATGAACAGCTTTGATAAAATGGTAACAAAAAGCACCTCTTTATCCGAAAGCATGTTTTACATTGCAATAGACTATTGTCATTGTAACCCATCAGAGCATGCAGAGGTTTCAGAAACCTGGTTAAACATTTGTTTTAGGGCATTCAATGAACATAATACACATGATTTTCTATATACCAATTCTATGCTTTTTATGGGGGGGTTACCACAGAGATGTACTGGAACTTATTTTAGGAACAGATGCATAGATCTTGTTTGTCACATAAATATGTACGGATGTTTATTTATTTTTTTTAAATCCTTATACTTTTAAGGTAATTTCAAAAGTAAACTGGTGACATTTTTGATTATAATGTATTTTATCCCAGATTTAAGTATTGACGGAATTTCTGGTAATATGTATTTGCTTGGGATGAATTGAAATGTATGCAGACAACTGTCTCATTCAAATATAAATGCTGTATAAAGATTAAAAAAAGAAATAAAAACAACATAAAAATAAAACGCATACATATATTCTATCATTTTATATAATATAATTATATACTATAATATAATATTTTATATATGATTACTGAAAAACGGAAATCTCAGAAAGAAAAACAAAACGTACAGCATTATAACTGGAACATTATCTTATATTATTAGACTGTGTGTGTTAAGCCTAGCCTACACACAAGGCATTTTGGTTATTTGAAAGAGCTGTATGTTTTAACAAGATTTGAATTTTAGAACTTTACAAATGTCATTTTAATGATGACATCTGGCACATGGAAACAAGCTGTAATTTAATTTGTGTTGCAGTGTTTGTTATTAATCATCAGTTACAATATATTTTTTCTATCCACAGTTCTTGTATAAATTCTATAAATTATTATTTAGAGTCCACCAAATATTTCTTTATATTACACACTTGAAAAAAAAAATGAACCCAAACTATACTTAAAGCTCATTAATTTCACAGCAAAAACATACAGTTAGAGATCATAGCAGGACCAGGGTTGTAGTTTAGATCTCTCTCTGCAATCTTCTGCTCTTGGCAGTGTAATTATATTCAACTGCTGTTAGATCTAAAGGGCAAGCAGCAGTTTCTACACAGAACAATGAAATTACAGCTGAGATTTAAGCTAGCAAAAGCCGTCTTCTCTGGGCTTTTATGATTCATTATTTCCCATTAAATACGGTATTAGAAGTGTACGCCAGATAGCTCCTGGTTCCTGCTCTCAGAGCACATTATCTGTATTACGCAGGTCTGGGGAGCAGAATTAGAAAACTTTAGGGGAATGAACAATATGTGTTTGCTGTTAGACATTCCATATGGCTCATCTTTCTCAATTGCTTTCATTGCGATCCTGATGCAAGAGAAATTAAAGTTTTATTTGATGTGGTGCAGCTTAATGAACTGTCTTCTCTTTGGAAAATTGAATATTTTTGCTGTTATCTGAACACAAAAGCTTTGCGTGTTCACCTTTATTTATGTTTGTTTGGTTTTTTTACCTTCTGTTAAAAAATAAATCAGGGTTTGATTGTAATGGTAAGCTTATTAACTCGAATTATGAATTAGCAGTACTATATATAGAGAGACAAATATATGCATATACACAAAATAAATATATAGCTATTTTATAGCTATGTGTTAAATCTATCTAGCTAGATCCAAAATAGATAGATAGATAAATAAATAAATAGAAGAATAGAGAGAGAGAGAGACAGAGAGAGAGATAGAGAGAGAGAGAGACAGAGAGAGAGAGAGAGAAAGAGAGAGAGAGAGAGAGAGAGAGAGAGATAGACAGAGAGATAGAGAGATAGATATATAGATCAGTAATAGAGATAGATAGATAGATAGATAGATAGATAGATAGATAGATAGATAGATAGACAGACAGACAGAGAGATAGATTGAGAGAGAGAAGAGAGAGAGAGAGAGATCGATAATAGAGAGAGAGAGAGAAGAGAGAGATAGATAGAGAGAAAGAGCTACAGTACAATATATTTAACTTCCTTTTAGCCCACTACATGGCAGGGAGACTGCCCTCTTTTTTTTCTTTTGTACCGTCATCCGTGTTCAGTTGGGACTGTTAGTTGAGTTGAACGACCCCGACCGAATGCATACACACAGACGATTCTTGGCCGAAACAGCCGTTCGTCGCGTGTAGCGTTGGTCTCGGGGTTGTGGCTCGGGCGCCAATTGAGCGTGTGTACAAACTGTAACTGGTTGAAAAAAACAAAATTTTGTATTGTCTGTCCTGAAACAGCCATTTTAACATTGTTTATCTAACTTTGCGCTAGGGATACATAGATAAACTAAAACAAAACTATTTTTTTGTCATACATTCCATTCTGAAGCACCTTTATTACCATCTACTTAGAGATGAACAATGATTTAGTTGCAGAATTCCTCTCAAGGTCCCACAAAATACATTTGCTTTACTCACATTTTAGTTGTTAATTCTACTAACTCAGAGCATCCCATAAGCTTCTGGTTTCTGTCAGATGGGTTTTATAATATGAGGAATCATTTACAACACCAAGAGGCAGTACACCCTCTTTATATGAAAGTGAAATATTCCTAAAATTACACAAAGCCTCTCACATAACAGATTAAGATTCAGCCAGTGCTATAGGGTTTCATAATCTCTACCACAAACAAATCACCAACCCAATTTTTGGGTGGTTTAGCTTCCACCCAGCACACATTCACCCCATGCCTTGACTGAGGTATCTCCCCACTGCACTTGTATAAGATGTACATCTAGATGAACACTGTACATGTATAAGGTGTACATCTAGATTAACACTGCACATGTATAAGGCATACATCTTAATGAACACTGCACATGTATAAGGCGTACATCTAGATGAACAGTGCACATGTATAAGGTGTACATCTAGATGAACACTGTACATGTATAAGGCGTACATCTAGATTAACACTGCACATGTATAAGGCATACATCTTAATGAACACTGCACATGTATAAGGCGTACATCTAGATGAACAGTGCACATGTATAAGGCATACATCTTAATGAACACTGCACATGTATAAGGCCTACATCTGATGAACAGTGCACATGTATAAGGCATACATCTTAATGAACACTGCACATGTATAAGGCGTACATCTAGATGAACACTTAACATGTATAAGGTGTACATCTAGATGAACACTGTACATGTATAAGGCTACATCTAGATGAACACTGTACATGTATAAGGCGTACATCTAGATGAACACTGCACATGTATAAGGCATACATCTTAATGAACACTGCACATGTATAAGGCATACATCTTAATCACACTGCAATGTATAAGGCGTACATCTAGATGAACACTGCCCATGTATAAGGCATACATCTTAATGAACACTGCACATGTATAAGGCGTACATCTAGATGAACACTGCACATGTATAAGACGTACATCTAGATGAACACTGCAATGTATGAGTACTTATGAAACTGTACATGTATAAGAGGTACATCTAAATGTACACTGTACATGTATAAGAGGTACATCTAAATGAACACTGTACATGTATAAGAGGTACATCTAAATGAACACTGTACATGTATAAGAGGTACATCTAATGAACACAGTAAGAGGTACATCTAGATGAACATTGTACATGTATAAGAGGTACATCTAGATGAACGCTGCACATGTATAAGGCGTACATCTAGAGAAAATACAAAAAGTAAGATATAAGTGGGATGTTACAATTGTGCTATTACATTAGTAATACTACATGGAATGTGCCAATAGCAATCATTTATGTGACACTCAACTTAAATACAAAAGAAACATATTTTTCCCTTGACTTTGTTGGTTGCATATGCACACATTAAGCTGCTATTTTATTAAAACCCCCAGTGCATTCTCTATTGGGCAGTCAGGGTGCAGTCATTGAATGAATGTAGGGAGAACATCCCATGTCACGTTTCTGAGGAGTAAGTGAATATGTACACAATCCCATTGTAATCTTTACCAATGTTCTTGGGGTGCATTAAAAATCCCACACCAAATGGGCTATAATAACTTGCACCAAACCCTAGTGATGCCAGCGCCCATTAAAAGTTAGGATCTCAGATTTCATATTTTTCATTATTACAAATAATTTACAGAAATGTAAATAAGGCTTTTTTTGAAAAATATTGTTGCCAATAGCAATCCACTATGCTGCATGTTATGAGCTACATTGAAAGGGCAACCACTACCAAAATAACATAACGTAAATGAGAAGGTGCTTTCCTGAGTATTTTTTCCATATGGTAGAATTACTTCTTTAAAAAAATTTAGTTTTTTTATGTGTATTATAGAGACAGCATCACATGATCAGACTCTCTGCACTTCCAGGCTCTCTGCCCTCTGTAACTGCTGGTAAAATACAGAGGAAAGGATGCAGTCAACTGACAGATGCTAATAAAATATCAGGAAATCTAAACCTTATTTTACAAAGACACATCCAGGAAGTGCAGATGATACAGGCTAAATAAGACACACAAAAATGAAAAGATCCTGAAATCAGTTTTAGATAAGTAATTAAAGGAGAACTATAGTGCGTATAATTTTTTTTTAAAACAGTAAAAATGAAAAGTACCTGGGGCAGGAGGAGTAGTAGGACTGATAAGTGCCTCAGGGCTATTTTAATGCAGTAAGGCCCAGGGCACTAACCTGGCAGATGAAAGCTGTATTGGCTGAAGCTCCTCAATGAAACTATATTGGGAGGTAGGAACAACCAATCCTATCTCCTGCCCCCAGGTACATTTCAATTTTTAAAAGTATTTTTTTACAATATAGCTATCCTATAAAGCATGTGGCAAAATACTTAGGAAAGCACAGTCTATTTTTATTTAAAAATATATTTTTAATTTTGTTCACCAAACATATCTCAATTATTTTTTGTGCTTCACAGACAAAAACAGCATTAGGTGAAAAGGTTGTGTATTTTTCTATTCCTTTAAGAACAGCATGTATGTGGTGCTTCCCCTTTAAGACAAGAGCAACATAAAAGTAGTGTGTTGTATTGCAGTCACATCTGCAGTATGTTATACCTCACCTGAACAATAGTGAAAAAAAAAAAAAAGAGAAATCCCTAACAGCAGGTTCCACTCACTCAAGATAACAGAGGAAAGCAGAAGACAAATGTGACAAATGAACGGAGACCAGTCATTTCAGACAAGTGCAAAGCCGTGTGTGGTTTACTTCTTTACTTTGCTGTGGATAGAAAAAGCTCTTTAATTTATCAAAGCTGTTCGACTTGCCATAGGAAAGGCCATGAGGGTATCAAGAAGTTTTCTTTCTTTCAGTTCGTTTTTTAGGTTTAAATAACATACATACTGTCTGTTCTGAAAGTTGGGGTTTTTTTGGATTAAAAATACAAGTTTAACCAGTCATACTTTGATATGCAGTAGCTTTTTTAATTTAAAAATGTAATACAAAAATATTTTTTTTGTTAGTTGCTTTTCAGCAACTCAATAATGGTAACAGGTATTTGCTTAATGTAGAATCAAGGCATCTCTGTGCTGATGCATGTTAAATTCCTCTTTGCAAGATGTACTCCTGTCACTACCTCCCCCTACAGTGGGAAGTTCTATAAATGGAAATGTAGGGTTACAAGTGACATTTTTGTTGTGTTGCTAAAGAAAAGGAACTTATCTGCAATTTATTTTGTAACTTCTCCTTTCTAAGGACACTATCTATGAGCTCTGAGATTCCTTCCATATAAAAAATATACGTAAAATAAATAAATAAGATGGAAATGTATGCAATACATTGATTTTTGAGTTATCAAAATATACATGAAAAATACCAATAATAATAAAATATATTAAAAATAAAATCTAATTTTTTTTATTATTTAACCAATATGTTCCAGTTAGGTATTAATGATTCTCTAAACAATTTTGTGCCTGTATATTTTAATTATACAAAATCATTCAAGTGCATTAAAGCAATCAGAGCTATAAAAAATTTCCTTGAGTATAGGTATAATTAGAGATGGACTAGAACTCGACTCAAACACGAGTCGAGTCGATCTATTCGAGTTCGAACGGACCGGACTTCTCAAACTATCATGGACCTTTTCGGATTTTCAATAATTATCGAATGTTCGAACGTTCGAGGCATGCGAATATGTAAGTAAAATGTCTATTATACCAATATGTGAGTAAATATCAAATTCTCGAATCCGCGAGTCGTCATGGGATAATTATGAATGTTCGAATGCGAGAGCTCGAAAGTAGCGCGTGTGAGAGTAAAATCGAGTTTTCGAAAGTCCTGGATTATCAAACATGTTCCCCAGACCATTTCCCAGGTCCCACAGCCATTTACATAAAGTTACCATTGATATTTTAATTGTATTTCATTTGAACTTTTCGAACTATTGTCTCCCATTGACTTTTAAAGGGTCCGTTTTCCAACTTTCCAACTTTCAACTTTCCATATAGTTCGAAAACAGACCAAACTTTCCAAAGTTTGGCCATCTCTAGTCATAATTAGAGATGGCTGAACTCACTGAAATACGAGTTAAAAAAATCGAATGTTCCATCTAAAATAAGGTATAAATAGCAATGGTTTATATTAATGCCTGAAATCTTTAAAAAAAAACAAGTCCAGTACTGGAAACTTCACATGCTTCCAGTTTTGGCATTCTGGGAAGTATTTCGAGATTTCTAGAAATTCACTTTAAATTAGAAAAATTCTCTAAGGTTCGATAAATATCAAAAACAGTTCAGCAGTTTGGAAAAATCTGAAAGTCAGAAATCCACAATGTAAGAGTTCTGGCGGTATCCGTGAAATCCGCTTTGGAACTGGGTTCGGATCCACTCTAGTCATAATAAATTACAAAACTGTGGCTAATAAACCATCAGGGTTATTCAATAAAAGTTCTAAAGTTTAAAATGCAGGGAGATTCAATAAAAGTTCTTATCGTTAAAAATGGTGCTAATTTTGCCCCAACCAATCAGATGTTAGCTTTCAAATGTTAAATAGATCTGATTGGTTGGGGCAATATTAGCTTCATTTTTAACGATAATAAACTTTATTGAATCTCCTTGCATGAATTTTAAGAACTGTGATTTAAAGGGTTTGTCCACTGATTTTCTAAATTTATTTTTTTATTGTTTAACTGAAGAACAGAAAGTAAATGCGCCGTGTCTTACCTCCTGTTCTTCAGTAAAACTTGCAGGAGAGGAGGAAGAACTTACCCGTCGATCACTCCATATCGATTCTCTGACAGTCTCCAATGCATCCACGTGTACATGCCGCACAATGAAAAGGACTGTGTATGTCAGTGGCATCGAGTGTCAGTGGCGCTGGAGCGATCCGGGTAAGTGTTCCTCCTCTCCTGCAAGTTTTACTGAAGAACGTGAAGCAAGACACAACACATTTACCTCCCGTTCTCAGTTAAACTGAAACAAAGAAAGTTAGAAAAACGGTGGACTTCTACCCTTTAAGAACTGTGATTTCTAATAGTTTTGATTATATGTATCTATGACTGATATTCTTTAACTTAAAACAGTTAAACATTGTGGAATAAAAAACGATATCTTATATATGCTGTTTTACCTGGGGGAAATGCTAATAATTGTCTTTATTCCACATACATTGTATGCATACACTGATTCCATTAGGAACGTACTAAATGTCAATTATTAACATGCATGATAAATGTTACAGAAATTGAACATTTCTTATTTGTTTGCCATCGAATGCCACTGTGGCAGAGAAAGTGTTATGTTTACACATTAAATTAAAATGATACCTTTTCAATCTAAACATTGCAAAAGTAAAGTTTTAACAACATTTATTAAATAAATAAAATAAATAATAGGAACTGATGAAAAGAAAGAACAGTAACAAAGTAAAAAGATTAATTTTTAACAGTTTAATGCAATGCTAAAAACTTCTTATTGGGCGAGCTTGTGGATGGACAGATAGTTCTGCAATGTTTGTCATTTAAAAGAGAAATTCTTTTCTCAGATTTCTAGCCGTTTGTCAATTATAAAAATGGTGTATATTTTCGCTAACCTCAAACGTATAGTTACATTTTCTAGTAGCCCACGAATTGGCACAACCCACAAATGTAGCTGAAGTTGTGGGAGAAAGAAGGGGTGTTAAACAAGTTTTGGTGATAGGTACATGTTCCCCTGACAATTTCCAGGGGCACAGCCATTTACAGTAAGTTACCATTGTTGTTTATCTGTAATTCATCCAAACTTTCCAAACTATTAGCTCCCTATTGACAGTAATGGGTTTGTTTCCGAACTTCCAAACTTTTACTGAAGTTCAGAAGTTCGGAAATGAATCAACTTCATTAAGTTTGGCCATCTCTAGTTACAATGGGGGGATTACCCAGAGCCACTGGAGAAACTAGGAATCACTGCCTCCTCAGTAAAACTATAATGGGGCCCCTATCCATGCTTTTCTTGGAGGAGGCTATATCTGTCATTGGAAAAATAAGAAGAATTGGGCCCCCTCTGCATTTACTCCCCCTGCTACCCTGGTAGATACCCCACTGCCCAGAGCCACAATCGATCTGGTAAATCTAACGTACGTGATTCAATATTGCATGTGCACCTCCCAGTGAATGGGAAAATGGAGTTTCACACTGGAAAATCCTATGAATTTTGCAATGAATAAATATATGTATGAATTAAAAATGCAAATGCTTCTCCGTTTCTTTCCATGGTTTTATGGTTATAGGCTTTTAGGTATAGGTCCAATATATTCAGGTACCAGTATTTGTGAAGTCATTTATAATGGAAAGTACAGGATAAAATAAAAAGACAGTTTATAGGTCAGGTTTAAAGTGCATGTCCACCCTTTAACAAACAATTGGTCACTTGTGTTGTTACCTGCCCCCGTTCCAACCTCTGTATTTAGCATATATTAGATGTATTAATGAGATATTTTAGGATAATTATTTCCCCCATTTTGGTTGAAGAAGCTTGCTCCTCAGTCCATGCAGTCAATAAGGTGGTGAATGCTGACATCTCTGCCAATGAGTGACTGTTCTTTCTATGCTGTCTTTCTGAACATACTTAAGCTCATTGAGCAGAGGAAGGAGGTGGCAACCTCTGTCAGAAAAAATAGAAAAATGTAAATCGTTAAATATCTAGAAATATATGTACATATACATAAATAATGGCCTAGAGGAGTGGAAAAAGTGGACATATCTGCAAGGGTTTGTATGTTCTCCCTGTGCTTGCGTGGGTTTCCCGGGCACTCCGGTTCCCCCACAATCATAAAGACATACTGATAGGTGTATGTGTCAAATAAATGTGCTTAGATTGTAAGCTCTTAGGGCAGGGCCTGATGTGAATGTATACATGTAATTATAAAGCACTACGGAATATGTTGGCGCTACATTAATAATAAATAATAATAATATCAGTAGAACCATGGCACCTGAACGGTATGTGTAGTGAGTGCCTACATTTATCCACTGTCCACTGAATTTATATATATATAGTACAGTATGTATACTGTATTATATATATAAAACCTTTTTCTTTATCTAAATATCAATTAAGAAAACTGTTTAAAAACAACTAAAATCTATAAGGATAAAGTGGGGATGTCCATTAAACTAGGAATATTATGATATCATCACTTTAGAAATACAGCCCTTTATTTTCAATTATGAAGAAGGGTTAAACCTGCCAGAGGACACGTGGCTTGTATAACACCCAACTGACCAGCCCTCACTGGCAATCAATAATACCAAAATTGAAAAGCGTCTCGAAGTCCATTCATAAATAAGCAGTGAAAAAAAGACAGTATTAATGACAGCAGTGCAAGACATTTATATCACGCAGAGCTACATCATTTTCTCCCTGTATTTTAAAATCAACAGCTACTCAGCCCAACAAAGACCATTGATCCTTTAGAGATTTTCCTAAAACCATATTTTGTTACTTGTATAGTTTAGCAGCCAAGAAAAAAATTTCCTCTCCAGTACAACACACTTCATAGCAACAAGTATTCCAATTGTTACCAATGTTAAAAAAGGCCTACTTTGCCTGCCAGAAAAAGACAACACTTGGGATGAATGGATCTTTTTTGTGTGCCATAAAAATGTTATTTATCTTGACGCTAAAATAGTTTTAGTCAGAGAGCTGACATGTCTTAAATAAATTAGCAGAATTAATTCCTACTTTTGATATCAGAGAAAAATACATGGCACTGGTGATCGCTCCGATTCTGCCTGTTCCCAGTTGATAACGATATTGTATTGTGTATGTTTTGTTTTTTTCTCCTTCCAGTCGAGCACAGAGATTCTGCCTGTTATTAGAGGTGGGAAAAAAAAGGATCAAGACTGGTTGTACCACAGCTAACTCTGACAGCTAAGGAACCAGTTTGGCGTCTGGTTTGTCTGTTGTTTTACTGCTGACCTTCAAATCAACTTTAACCCTTGACTCCTTCAAGCAATATCATGACAAGAGTCTGTTTAACCAAAATGGTGCCTATCTTAAGGGGGGAGAAAGTCAAGATTTCCTCTTTTATGAAGAATTTGGTTTTTCACCCTTCTTTTTCTCAGTTACCACAGGTGAAATCCTTCCTAGCAGCTGGCTTATGAAAATGTGATGGCACAGCCTTAATAAGCTGAAGGCACCCTCAGCGGAGATAAATGTATGCAATGAGATGCCAAAAAAACAAGGAGCCTGGACAGAGAATATCTGCAATTCCAGCAAAAAGCTGCCTGAAGCTAGAAGATGAACAGCTTTGATAAAATGGTAACAAAAAGCACCTCTTTATCCGAAAGCATGTTTTACATTGCAATAGACTATGTCATTGTAACCCATCAGAGCATGCAGAGGTTTCAGAAAACTGGTTAAACATTTGTTTTAGGGCATTCAATGAAAATAATACACATGATTTTCTATATACCAATCTATGCTTTTTATGGGGGGTTACCACAGAGATGTAGGAAATTATTTTAGGAACAGATGCATAGATCTTGTTTGTCACATAAATATGTACGGAGTTTATTATTTTTTTTAAATCCTTATACTTTTAAGGTAATTTCAAAAGTAAACTGGTGACATTTTTGATTATAATGTATTTTACCCAGATTTAAGTATTGACGGAATTTCTGGTATATGTATTTGCTTGGGATGAATTGAAATGTATGCAGACAACTGTCTCATTCAAATATAAATGCTGTATAAAGATTTAAAAAAGAAATAAAAACAACATAAAAAAAAACGCATACAATATTTCTATCATTATATAATATAATTTATATACTAATATAATATTTTATATATGATTACTGAAAAACGGAAATCTCAGAAAGAAAAACATAACGTACAGCATTATAACTGGAACATTATCTTATATTATTAGACTGTGTGTGTTAAGCCTAGCCTACACGCAAGGCATTTTGGTTATTTGAAAGAGCTGTATGTTTTAACAAGATTTGAATTTTAGAACTTTACAAATGTCATTTTAATGATGACATCTGGCACATGGAAACAAAGCTGTAATTTAATTTGTGTTGCCGTGTTTGTTATTAATCATCAGTTACAATATATTTTTTCTATCCACAGTTCTTGTATAAATTCTATAAATTATTATTTAGAGTCCACCAAATATTCTTTATATTACACACTTGAAAAAAAAAATGAACCCAAACTATACTTAAAGCTCATTAATTTCACAGCAAAAACATACAGTTAGAGATCATAGCAGGACCAGGGTTGTAGTTTAGATCTCTCTCTGCAATCTTCTGCTCTTGGCAGTGTAATTATATTCAACTGCTGTTAGATCTAAAGGGCAGCAGCAGTTTCTACACAGAACAATGAAATTACAGCTGAGATTTAAGCTAGCAAAAGCCGTCTTCTTGGGCTTTTATGATTCATTATTTCCCATTAAATACGGTATTAGAAGTGTACGCCAGATAGCTCCTGGTTCCTGCTCTCAGAGCACATTATCTGTATTACGCAGGTCTGGGAGCAGCAGAATTAGAAAACTTTAGGGGAATGAAACTATGTGTTTGCTGTTGTTGACATTCCATATGGCTCATCTTTCTCAATTGCTTTCATTGCGATCCTGATGCAAGAGAAATTAAAGTTTTATTTGATGTGTGCAGCTTAATGAACTGTCTTCTCTTTGAAAATTGAATATTTTTGCTGTTATCTGAACACAAAAGCTTTGCGTGTTCACCTTTATTTATGTTTGTTTGGTTTTTTACCTTCTGTTAAAAAATAATCAGGGTTTTTGATTGTAATGGTAAGCTTATTAACTCGAATTATGAATTAGCAGTACTATATATAGAGAGACAAATATATGCATATACACAAAATAATATATATCTATTTTAAGCTATGTGTTAAATCTATCTAGCTAGATCCAAAATAGAGATAGATAAATAAATAAATAGAAGATAGAGAGAGAGAGAGACCAGAGAGAGATAGAGGAGAGATAGAGAGAGAGAAGAGAGAGAAGAGAGAGAGAGAGAAAGAGAGAGGAGGAGAGAGAGAGAGAGAGAGAGAGAGATAGAGCAGGGAGAGTAGAGAGGATTAGTGATAGATATAGAGCAGTAGATAGAGATAGATAGATAGATAGATAGATAGATAGATAGATAGATAGATAGATAGATAGATAGATAGATAGCAATAGATAGATAGACAGGACAGCAGACAGGTAGCGGGAGAGACAGAGAGATAGATTGAGAGAGAGAGAGGGAGGAGAGAGAGAGAGAGAGAGAGAGATCGATAATAGAGAGAGAGAGAGAAGAGAGAGATAGATAGAGAGAAAGAGCTACAGTACAATATATTTAACTTCCTTTTAGCCCACTACATGGCAGGGAAGACTGCCCCTCTGTTATTGTCATGTCCATGAGTAGGACAGTTATTTTATAGATAGAGAGATAGATAGATAGATAGATAGATGAGAGAGAGAGAGAGAGAGAGTTAGATAGATAGAAGATAGATAGATAGATAGATAGAGATAGATAGATAGACAGACAGACAGACATACAGACAGAGAGAGATACATTGAGTGAGAGATAGAGAGATAGATAGATCGATAATAGAGTGAGAGAGAGAAGAGAGAGAGAGAGATATAGATAGACAGAGAGATAGAGAGATAGATATATAGATCAGTAATTAGAGATAGATAGATAGATAGATAGATAGACAGACAGACAGACAGAGAGATAGATTGAGAGAGAGAGAGAGCAACACTCCGATAAAAATTAGAGAAGAGAGAAGAGAGAGATAGATAGATCGAGAGAGAGATAGATATATATATAGATACAGAGATAGAGAGATAGATATATAGATCAGTAATGAGATAGATAGATAGATAGACGGACAGACAGAGAGAGAGAGATAGATTGAGAGAGAGAAAGAGAGAGAGATAGATCGATAATAGAGAGAGAAGAGAGAGATAGATAGATAGATAGATAGATAGAGATAGATAGAGATAGATATATAGATAGATAGATAGATAGATAGATAGATAGATAGATAGATAGACAGACAGATAGACAGACAGAGAGATAGATAGATAGATTGAGAGAGAGAGAGAGAGAGATAGAGAGAGAGATAGATCGATAATAGAGAGAGAGATAGATAGATAGATAGATAGATGATAGAGAGAGATAATAGAGAGAGAGATAGCAGAGTGAGAGGGAGGACTGACCCTCTGTTATTTTATAGAGATAGATAGATGGTTTAGAGCAGTATGGCTCTTTCCTTTCACTGTAAATTATATCATTTGTACTTTAAATGTCAATAAATTAGCATTGGCCTTCCATTGTGTCTGTATTTCTACTATGTTTGAATCACAATGTTAAAACTATTTTTCCTTTCCTACTGCAATCCTAAGTATTATGAACAGTTATGGGGAAAAATAACACAAAATTAATGAAAATAAAAAAAATATGCATACCAATGCTGATAGGAAAGACTCCATTCATTGTAAGTAACAACATTCTAATTATATTTCAATTTCTAACATATCCTTGATTGGCCCCAAAGATTTCAGCAGGCATTGCAATAACATGGCTCAGGAAATGTTCCCACTAGAGTTTGCCATATTTATCAAAGTGGCCACAAGGAAACTAGCATCACCATCAGATTATAAATGATTCAGATTCTATATTCTATAGAATGCACTTATGGGGATTATTGAACTACTGTGTATCCTTGAAATTTCATAAACAGTCAGAAAATAGAAGTAGTTACCCATTTGCACCTGATACACTTGGAGGCAGAACAATGACTACAATGCATTTTTTTGTTCAGTTTATCAAATGTAAAGCTCTGAAAATCTACCGAATGAAATGTTATTTAGCTTTTTTTTTTTTTTAGATATCATTGAAAATGTATAAGTTTTCTGTAATTTTTCTGTTAAGTTCTATTAAGATTGTATAATGATCAACTATCAGCTACTCTCAAAGAAACATGTTGTGTCCCTGACAGCTTTCAAAAAAGCTGGAGGTCAAAGACGTCATCTTTCAGGTTGGCATAACAGCATAGTTCGTTTACTCACTCAGAGTAAACCTTCTTACACAGAATAAAGCAAGTTTATCCAACCTAACTTTTGTTTGATATGTGGATTTCCTTTAGCATTTGCATTCTAAGAGAACCATATGAATTTGAGAATTTCTGCTGAGGTGTTTTGTGAACGGAAAAGATTTAATAAGTGTGAAAAAATCACCAGATACATTTTCAATCTCTTTCTGCCAGTTTGGCTCTAAAGGCGAAAACTCACTTTTTTAGGACTTAAAAAGAATTCTTGCCATATGTCACCTTGCCTAGCTTGCCAAGGTGCCAGTAGAGCATTGCATGCAAATTTACACACAGTGAAGTGAAGTTCCAAACATCTTATAACTATAAGCCTATCAAGGTGTTAGCCTTAGTATTACCTAAGTTCACATGTTAGAATGGTAATTGTCAGGCTAAAGTCTAATTTATGCACATAAGTTGAGTTATCTCCACCAGTGCAAGTTACATTTCACTTGATCATACCACCCTAGCTTTAAATAATCCCAGCTGGGCAAACTAGCATACAACAGGATATCTTGTCACTTTCATTGCCTTTTACCATGACCCTTTGGTTACTACAGATTGTATTTTGTCCTAGGGAAATAGTTAGCATTAATATAACATTTGCTGAGTCATTTGGAAATCCAATCACTTTTGACACTAGGATTATGGCTATAGAACCACTAGTTGATGTGTAATTTTTCATTACGGGGTATAAACCTTCTACTTGAGTTTTAGTGAGGGCTAATGATTATAGAAATATGATTACAATATGATTTAGTGAAAAAAATTAATCTTCTAGTAAAAATATCATGAAAAATACAGGTGTCCAGTTTCATTTAGAGACATTTGTTTGGATAACGACTGTTATGGGAAATTCAGATTCCCTTAAGAGAAATAAAGTTAAGGGTTGGTACACACAGGCAGATTAATCAGTCTGGCAGTTCGCCACTACCAGTCATGCAGCCCATAGGTAACCGCACCATGAGCAGTGATTTACCAACACCTACAATTGTCCTTTCATCTGAATTTGACAAGAGAACAACCATCATTGGTCATAGGACCCTTAAAAATGCCACTGATATTTCAGCCAGACCGACTAAAGTACAGAAATATTGGGGTCCACCTGTAGAGTTCTGCATATCAATATATATTTAGTTCCAAAACTGCTGTTTATAGTGTGATTGTGATCTCTCTGTTGGATAATTTAAAGAACATATCTTGTTTGCATTTGATTAAACACCGTACTTTTATTTTGTGTCTTTAGGTGAATAATGATTCCATGTTTCAAAGAAGATTGAATATCCGGATAGAAAATTGGGATAATATTATAGATAAAAATGACTCATTGCATTAGTTTACATCTTAAAATAATGTGCACGTTTTTGTGTTTTTAATAAGAATATTTGCTAAATATCCCAAAATGTAAAATAAAAATGTCCCATCATTGTATACTATTTAGAGGAGTCTATACATTGTACAATGTTCCCAATAAGACCTAAAGTATTAGATAAATAAACACTAGTGTAACGCTAGCTGGAAACACTTGGCAGTTAAAACTGCTCCTTATGTTGTACTTGCAGTTCGGTAATGAATAACTACACACGTACATACACTCAATAAAATGTACATTTCAACAAATGCAGAAGCACAAACTTCACTTTTGATGACTGTATTTTTCATGAAAATTGCACATTTTTATGAAAGCCTATCACATGGTAAAAGAGTTCCTTTGAGAAACTGCATTATGCATTGTTATCAGCGTGGTGTAATTTGACTGTTGACAGAGTGTCTATGGTGGCAGAGGGGATGAAAGCAGTTAGAAGTGCAGCGAATTGTAATCAAGAAGATGCTTAGCTGTGCAACGCTGCATCTTGAGCAGATTTGAATCAACATTGCCTTGAGGGGACACACGAATACAAAAAAAAAAAAAGTCCATTCATTTTTAGTGAGAAAATTAGAGTGGCACTTCATGAGGTAAAATTTGACATGCGTTAATTGCTGTGCAGTTCTTCTAATTAGGGATTTTCACATTCTTTTACTGCTGTCAAACTGATGGCATACTGTCCACCTGGACAAACGTAAAATTACCACTGAGGTTGATCACAAAATTGAATATGTTAAGTAAGTACTATTGTATTGCTGGGAGTAATATATGGTGTAAGGTAAAGGGGTAAAGCACAGTATGTATCACAATAGCAAATGTAAAATGGAGTAAGATTGGTTTAATCACGTAAATATGGGTGCAAAGTGACAAAGAAGAAATAGCTGAAAATTTTGCACACCTATTTTTTTAACAATTTAAATTATTTTTGACAATTAAAAAAAGTATTTTACTATTAAAAATTCTTTGAAAATAACATTTATTTCCTACATTTGTCATATTTAGTGACTTAGCATACCAAGATATAGAAATCCTTTTTGGGTGGACATTAAAATGATTGCTTCCTGTTATGCTTATTTTTTTCCCAAGTGAACTTTACATTTATTAACATATTGCGTTATTTTCCACTTCCAAATTCTTTTCAATAAAAAAAAATTAATATTGGGCCAAACCTTGATTAAAGCTAAATTAGTTTTTACCCAGTGGCATTTATTTATATGGCATTGAATTTTAAAGCTTTGCTATTGTCATGCCTTAGGTGAATTGTTTATGACACCAGTAATAGGAGTAATTGTTATTGTTGAAATTACCTGTCAGCTATCCATAGCAGTGGCCCTTGTCCTGCTGACAAATAGTGACAAGGGAGAGGGATCGACCACACATCCTCTTGATGACTTCTCCTCTGATAATAAGGAGTGCAGGGCCTCTGATAATTTGCCTGTCACTGTTGAGTGCAGCTTAGACAGAGTTGGCCAAATTGTTGTCATTCACTTTGACAACGGCAGCAAAATGCTCAATGTGAGGAGGAGCATATACATATCCTTACAATACTCTCCTTGGCTCAAAAGATGCTTTGGCATCAAGACAGCAACCATATGAGTCCTGTAGAATTGCAAAACATGTAATAGAATCTTGGTGATTTCCTTTGCTATCCACAAAATGAAATCACATTCAATTTACCATTCACAATACTTTTCTATGTTGTGTTACGTTTGTCTAAATGGATCATTAAAAAAAAGCATGCGCAATTATGTCACTGCATTAAAATGAGGGTAGTTATTTATTAAAGGAATTACATTTTTCTGTTTGTAAAGTTTCATGTATATGTAGGTGTTCTCAGCTTATGCCATTAAATGAACAATTGTGTTGAAAAGAAAATGAAAATTTCCTTTATAGGTCCATATAAAGCGTTAAATGTATTTGTCTGGAGAGATTCATATACGTGTGTGTGCGTTTATATGTGTGTGTGTGTAGACTCATACAAATACATGAAGTACGTTTTATATAAATTTAACCAGGATTTTAAATTCTAGGGAACTTGATCTAAAATGCTGAAAAGTCAAAGAGATATAAAAATAATTTTGTTTATAATGTGACATACATTGCAATTAAATTTTTGTGCATTCATTTCATAAAATGTACAACCAGCTCTTTCCCTTTTCATACTTTGGCATTAAAAGTTACATGATAAATGAACGAGTATAGTTAAATGTTAATTTTGGCAAAAGGGCTTGAAGGAACAGCCGCACAATTTAGAGCTAGTACACTTAAAAACACATATACAAATGTATGCACGCTTTTACAAGAACCTCATTTCTAATGCAAGAGAAGCATCATCTGCTTTGCATACTTTAATATAAAGTTATATTCATAAGATTAGATTTTACTGTCTATAAACAAAATAAATGTAAGCAAATGTTCTACATCCAGCTTCAGCCCTGATATATTTAATTCTGATCCATTCAATCTAATGTCCCTTCAAAGCAAACTGTGAACAATGATTAAATGCAGACAACATAATTTAGTAAACACTTTAAGCGAGCAAAATGAGATTTAGCACACCCTTAATCTAAACCAGTAAAATGAAACCAGACAACTCATTTTTCTAATTATTCAAATTCCATATCGGACAATTAATCACGTCTTTAGACAGCTATTGTTGAAAATAAACACTCAGAGCAAGATCTTCACTCGTATAGAAATTCTTTGCTGGCTTCCTTATTAAAATGATAGCAATTTACCTGTGAATGCTGTTTGCTCTTTGAACACTATTAAATAATATTATGTGATGTTATTTTATCTCCCGGTGCTTTGTAATGATGCTAGTGAGAAAAAAAAAACAAAACTGCATTTTAAGATGAGGGTTTTTAAATATACAACAAGCGTATTTCAAAGGCTTCCTTGGTCCTTGACATTTTAACTTCACGCTACAAAAGCTAAATTAAGCCTCAGAGGAGCAGTTAATTTTGTTTCCCTGTTATCACATCCAAATTGCATTTTTAGGTAAACTTTATAGAAGTAAATTATACTTATACTGCAAGTATCCCAGACTGCATAGTAAAGGTGTCTACAAAAAAATTGCAATGGCACATTAGATTAATATCGTTATTTTCAACACAACATTCGCTAGACATTCAATGCATGTGCACTGACTGTCAGTAAAGCCTCTTTCGTAATTTCTTTTTTTTTAACATCAATGTCAAGCACATGTGAATAAGCCTCAGCTCTTCCTCTAAATCAGGCAATTCAGCTCTGAGAAAATGTCAAAAAAGTCTCTATGGATTTTAGCAACATTTCCGCACCTTGTCATCTTAGATGGCATGGTTTAATGTTCTGCATAATTTGCAGGATATTCGCCATGCAAGTTTTCTTAATGTAAACAGAAATAGTTATTTTGTAATATAACAGATCATATTTTATATTATGGTACATTAATAGCGCCAACGACAGTGATATCCCAAATTGAAATCAATCCATGCTGAATTAAAGTGAATCAGATCATTTTATAGAATCTGGTTGAAGATTTATTGTAATCTGTACAATAAACTGAATCCTTATTAATTTCAAGTTAGTTCCCCAAACGGACCTATAAAGTAATGTTTCATTTATTAAACAGAATTGTACAATAAACAGCAAAAGTTTAAGAATTTTTTTTAAAAAAATCTATTACTAATTATCATTATTATTATTATGGATTTATATAGCGCCAACATCTTCCGTGTAGATACACTTCTATTTTTAGTTTAGTTTCTTCAAAATTATTTTCTTTTAAGAATATAAATGGAAAAAAAATGAATAAGCTCTAACTGTTAGATGTCATAAGTATAGAAAAGATGATGTGATATTGTACTTATTTAAATAGTTTTGGTCACACCATATAAATAAATAATGAAAAACTTAAGGGCAAAAGGAAATAAATAAGTATAATAACTGCAAAATAAAAATGAAATTTTGTGATCTAATATGATCTAATCTCAACACAAGGATCAAAAATACTCACAAAGTGTAGAGATATCTGGTTTCATGCTGTTGGCAGGTTGGCAGAACAAATTTCAATGCAGAATTGTTACGATATATATCTCAATTCTACATTGAAACCACCATTTCTACAACAAATCTTAAGTTTAAGGGTCAAAAATTCTAAATTTCGGTTGAAGGGACAAAACTACTGTACATGTCTAGTAAAGAAAGATAAACAAAATTTTCTTTAATCACAAATATATTGCCATTCCTAGAAAATACCAAAATAATATCTTTAATGGAAAGCTGTGCACCCCACCCTCCAAAAATAAATTGTTGGTTGTTGGTTTTAATTTTAGTTAGTGTGAGACATATTTATAAAGATTTAAAAATTATTGGGTTTTAGTAGTGGATTTGGTAAATTACTGTATGTATCTATTGCCCCAAAGGCTTACAATCTATATATCCTATCTCTCACAATTAAAGTATATTTCGACCAAAAGAATTCTGAAGGTGGAACCAGGTTTGGGCTGAAATTCAGGCACATCCCTTGTTCTGGCAGATAATAAGCTCAATTGTTTCAAACAATGATGCCAAATCCAGCACAACTAGAATATCCAGTGCAGTTTAAAAACCTGTGTTTAAAAAGGTCACTATTGAACTGTAGAGGGTTATTCACATTTGGGATAATCCCACTTTTCTTTCCTCTCCCACAATAAAGTATCCTGGGTAATAGTTTGTAATAGTTTGGAAGTTTTACTTACGTTAAGCATAGGGTTTGGTCCATCCTGCCTAATGGCTGTGTCTATAGCTTGGTCTGAGGGAAGACGTGTTCTGCAAGAAGTTTGTTTTTTCATTCCATTGCCATCTTAATTATTCAGAAGAATTTTTTAGCTTTTTCCATTTTCTTGATTTTTGTAACTTTGTAAGCTCACAGTTGTGAAAAAGGGTTTGGTGGTGTGTGATGGATTGGATAGTAAAAAGATTATATAGGTTTGAGGACATTTTAAGAATAGAGACTTGAGGACCTTTTTAATAAAACTAACCCTGCAACTTGAATTTCCTTTATCTTAAACAAAGTACTCTATATATTTTCTGGTAAATAATTACAATTGTACAATATACAAATTGATTGCAATCTTTAAAAATTTTTCTGATTTAATTTTTTGGCCTTTATCGTTTTACTTTTCTTATCTTAAAAAAGCTGGAATATTTTTAAGGAAATGAAAGAGAAAACCTGCATTGTTCATAGACACCCCAGCTATGTTGAATCCCATAGGGAACCACATGAACTGTCGTGATTTACCAACGGAACTGATCCGGACGAACGGGCAACCTAGCTCCATCGCCGCCGTCCCACATACACGGTAAGATATTTTTGCCTGACTGACTGATACACAGCACTATCGGTTGGTCGGCCAAAAATCTTACCGTGTGTACCCAGACTTAGACAGCATCTGATTGGTATACCAACCAATCAGTTTCTTTCTGAAAGAATCTGATTGTAACCATTTCTCAGGCTTATTTACCCAGAGCTGCTATCGCTAATGTTTGTGACTGTGGGTAAATCCTGAAAAGGCATTTAAACCCTAGCAATTAAAAGCTGGTGTTAAAATCCAATGCTAAAAGTAGCGCAAATGCAATATTTAATCACGAACGTCGGATGCACTGGTGTTGTTTGAGTAACCTGCACATCCGGCGCTAATATGGAGGTAAAGTCACGCTAACCGGTAGCGAACTGGTTAGCGCACTTTAATTCCGTTAATTTGCCCCTCTGGTTAAATCTGACCCTCTGATTGGAAAAGATTCTGATTCGTATACTAACCAATCAGATATTTTTGGAGGAATCTTTCAGAAAGAATCTGATTTTCTGTTCCACAGACCATTTCCCAGGTCCCAGAGCCATTTACAATAAGTTACTGCATTATTTTTAGAAAATCGCTTGAAAATTTGAATTTCCTTATATTTTCGAAAAGTCTTGAATTTTCGAAATTCTCCATAATGCCATAATGCTGACAATGGTCATTCGACGGCATTGCAAGCAGTTGGTTTTGGCCTTTACACACTTTCAATTCTGGGTAAATCTTGCTGGTCCCCCACGGGATTTACACATTATTGCAATGTGTACAGCCACCTTAAATTTATGAATCTTCCAATGCCTATTGGCAATGGGAGATCCAGAGAATCTTTCTTGGTCCTTCTGGCATTGTCCAGAGATCACAAAGGGAACAGTATACCTACTCTTTCACTGCATTTATCAGCCTGATTGTATCTCTGACTTGCACAGTACCCCAAGCTGGATATACTGGGTCACCTTCCCAGTTTTGTCTGCTGGAGTACAGTGTCAGTGCTTTCAGGGTCCCCCTTCCTAGTTTTTCTTGCTGGTACTAGGGTAGGATGCTTAAGCTATTGGAGGGATTATTCAGCTGCAAGTCTATACATAGAGTCAGCGGGGTTTACTCTAATTATTTGAAACCAGTATCACCGACTTCAATGAAACTGCAAGTGGAATGAAATTTTCTGGTTTTGTTCATCTCTGCTAAACACATGTGATGGATTAATTATGTCTGCTATGCCAGTATATCCAAATGATCACCATAACTTGTTTGTCATATGCACTTATTTGGTACAAACTATCATTGTAGACAGTGGGGATGGGGGCTAAGAAGGCCTGTGATAGCCACGCCAGGTACCGGGATCAGATGTTAAGTAAAGGTGCATGTGATCAGCTGTTTTAAAATACTGTCAGTCCAGTACCTGTGTTTTAAACAGCTGATAACATACATGCAATCAGCTAATTAAAAACAGATGATAGCAATAAATTGCGTGCAGCAGGGGATAGGGAGGGTTTCAGGGGCCTGGCCAGGAAACTTGCAGGGGGCCCCTGGCCTCTGCAGTTTCACTACTGATAATACATGCAATCTTGTTATGAGCACATACGAGCAACCCATTTCTAATTGATACCAGGATTAAATACATACATAATCGTAGTGAGATTGTCAGTAATCTGGAGTATTTCTTGGCATACTTCGTTTAGGGATCGCATGGCTTAATATTTATTGTATCTGCAGAACTCGGAAAATCCAGGATGAAGGAAGCTTTAGCTCAAAAGGAATCATGCGCAAACATTAAGAAATCTTAAAATCAATGTTATATGAGATCTGTTCCTTACAATTTGTAAAGCCAATGTCACACCCATTTAAAGCACAAACATGCCAATGCTCTGTAAAACTATTAAAGGCATAAAACGTTAAATTATACCAAAGCCATCTTAACTAACAGAATTCCTGAATAATTTGTGGCTATTGCGGAAGATAATTTATTTTTTTTGTCACCGAGGTTGTTCCTTTAAAATGTAGCATTGCATCAATACTGGTTTTCTGGTAGAAAAATAATTTAAACTTCTGTGACTTTGCTTATTGAGCTGGAAAAGGAGAAGAACTGAAAATAATCATTATTCATTGCTGTGTCAATTGCTAGATACCTTGATTGAATTACTACTGCCGCCATTATTGTGAAGTGTATTACAATGCAAATTCTAGGTAATTAAATGGAACATCTATACATGAAGTACAACCTTCATAATAGTTAACCTCTCCAGTTCTAGTTGGACAGTTAAATATATGTTTACCTGCCTTGCAAGAAAATTCAGTTTTCACTATCAACATTGTTCCAGATATTGAGATTTAGCCACGTTTTGGAATATCCTATGTATGTGTGTGTCAGGTTCACAGCTAGATCATACATTTTACATGGAACTGTCACAAACCATATGCTTGTTAAGCATAGAGTTTGCTTAGATGCTCATCTTTATGTTAGGATTGTTAAGATTTAATGTGTGTCAGTATACTTTCAGCAGCAGGCTCTGATTAAGTCAACGTTCTGTCTTTTCTTTCCTTCTGTTTTGTCCATCACATTAGTATTTTCTTCCCTGAATCTGACCTGTATTTTTTTTTCCAATCAGGCACAAGCAGGTTGAAAAGTAATAAGATCCAGATGGACATTGAACAGAAATTGTCCAAATGGGTATTAGAATGTAGGGAGCTGTCAGGCATGAGAAGAAGCTGGAATTTTTCAGCAATAAAATGGGATTTATCACCACTCTACCACAGTCATTGCCGACAACCATTTACCTTGACAGAATCTCCAATCCAATAGGCCCACTCCAAAGCATATCTTTTTCCTCTCAGAGAGTGATGATTGGTATTTGTTCTAAGGCACAAATGGCCTGCACTAAAGGTGAAGCATTAGGCCAAAGTCCCGTATTCCCTTCTGAGGCAAATGAACCTGCAAAAATAAGTTCTTACCACAATAGCTGTGTAATTGAAACCAGAGAGTGGTAGAATTTGATAAATTACTTGACCCCTAAGGAATGTTAAGGTCATGAATTTTCATACTCCTTTCCTCTTGCATTCTATGTATTTATCTTATTTCCATCATATATTTACTTTTTCTTTGGAGAAAAAAAAACCCAACAACATATTTTTTTCTTAAAATAGAAATTTGTGGAGCAGTAAAAATGATACAGTTACACACAAAAAATAAATGGTAAAGAAAGCTTCAGTGCAATAAACGTGGTTAGTTTATTATGTTATTGATTCCCCGTGGACAAAATGATCCCCAAAGTAATCTGTGTTAAGAAACAGGAAAGATCTGTAATGCTTTTATACTTTCCATGGAATAAAATTTGCAAAGTATTACCTAAAATGTATTTAGAGTCACACATATCTAGTATGACTTTTATTCCTATCTGTAAAGTGTATTTTCTAAACGGATTAAATCAATTTAATCTTTAATATCTATTTAATTGCCCTTACCCTAATATACAAATGTCGCTAAAAAATTAAACAAGATAGGGAGAGTATAGGCATTAGAGCTCCTCTTCAGTCATATGCAAATAAGTAACAAAGACTTCTGGGTACAATGGAAATGTGAAAATTACCCAGAAGTCTTCATTCTTTATTTCCTAATATACATAGTAAGCTAAAAAAAATGAAGATTCCAAGCAGCAAATTTGCTGATAATATTAATACACATGTCTCCTTATAGTTTTTTCCACCATAAAATTTAGACACATTGAGATCTAAAGTCCAAACAATATAAAACTGAATGATTTTTCAGATTTGGCATACATATTTCATAAAATCTTTTACTGTAATTCCGTAAAAGGACTTTAAAGGATTACACTTTAAATAGCCACACATACTTAACCCAACACTCAGCAGGTGAAATAATCATTAGCTCAGTAACCCACTGCTATCAAAAACATATCGGGCCACTTAATTCTTTTCTTTAATAGCCTGTCTGCTAGGTTATGTCCATATGTCACTCATTTGGAATCAATGCAATATAAATTCTTGAACACTTCCTTAGTGCTTATTTTTAATTGATGGCTTATAAAACACAGCCATCTTAAAATGAATTCTTCAAAATGTCCTTGTGGAACATTCTGCACTATATACATTGTGTTAAGTGAAAAATATGTGGTTCAATCAGTAAGAATACATTATCAATAAAACTATAGTTTTGGAGATTTAGGAAATGTTATGTTATAGTCAATCGTGCAGGGTTATGGCATAATATATTACCTCTAAAGATGGACGAAACTGCCAGGTTTTTTAAAAGTTTCTGAAAATAGCTCAAATGTTCGATAAAAATCAAAAACTTGATCCGAAGTGCCAAAGTAAGAACCTTCCTGATGATACATTATTATTATGGATTTATATAGCGCCAACATCTTCCGTGGTGCTTTACTACATAGTCATACATTACCTACAGGGTAATACATATTATACAAAGTCATACATACTAGATACGCAGATAATACATAATGTACACAGAGTACACAGAGTAATGAGTAGCTTACAGTCTAGAGGTAAGGGGGATGAAACCATTTCACATTTGATCTGGCCAGAACGTCCTATCAGTCATAACATTGGGTCCAGGTACTGGCTTCTACCTTGTGATGTTCTCAGCCAGACAATGTTTTGCAATGGATAATAATTATCTGATGTCGGTCACAAAGTAATTGGGCCGGATGGTTATGTGGTAAACGGTGAAATGATACAAGGTTGGTTCTATAAGTGTATGGGCACCTTCAGGCTAATAAAGCAACCTAACAAGATAAATAACTTAACATTTGTAACTAAAACTAGCATATATATATAATATATATGGGATAGATATACATAGATTAGGCCAATGTTTAAACTTTTTCAAAACTGGAAAACTTTTTGATCACATGGCAGTTTTCTTTATTTTCATCGTGAAAAATAGTTCTTGTACTTAAAGTTGTCTGTATATTGACTTAGATAACATCTTCCTAAGTAGATATTGATGCAAGTTAGAATTAGAAAGCAGAACTTTTGCTTCACTTTTTATAAGCTTCAAAAGCAAAATATTTTGAAAGTGCAATACAAAGATCTTTAGGAATTCAATTGAATAACTGAGGCCATTTTCCCCTTAATTTCCCTTTAATTATTATCAAAAAGTGCGTGAGTTGTAACACCAAAATTGCAGTCACGACTGGTATGTTTTGTCAGTTCATCTTTTTGTATGCTTGCAGATTAGGTAAAAAATCAGGATATGCAAAATGGAAATAGCTTCATGATCAAACTTCACTCAATTTAGTGGAAGCTAAGGTATTTCCATTCAAAAGAAAGCCGGTCGGATGACTAGCGAAACGTCTTCAAGAACTAAACTTCAAGTCCAGTTGATCTAATTGAATACAACAGATATACCATGACCTGGATGAATGAGAACCTTCACAAGCATTCAAAAGAAAATACTTCACTTGTTTGGCTGGTGCACCTACACATTTAAAAGAAGTTGCTTACTAATGTGTTGAACTTCCACTGTACCACTGAAAATATACTATATCTATATAAAGAAAAGAAAATATATATACTGTGTTTATATACTTTGCCTAAATTTAGAGGCATGAAAGCCATGCCTAGAGGGACACCAAATAAATGATTATGGGGATTGTTTTTAAAGGAGCATTAACTAACTTAGAGATACAAAGGAAGTTAACACCAAAGACTAAAGACACAGTATAATTTTAAGTGGTATTAATAAATATCATGCTCACTTTGATTAAAGAACCACAGCTACACACTCAGTGCCTCTCCTGGCCCAGCAACAACCAAGTCCAAGTATATGAGGTTCTCTGTACTAAGTCAAAGAATGTGAGCTTATTTGCACTCTAAACTATTTCTTTACCCTCAGATGCCGTCTGGTTCCAAAGAAACCAAAAGTGTCATGCCTTAATGTATATAGACCAATCACTTTAAAAAGTTAATACTTAAACTTATCAATGCAATCATTCCTAATTCTCTCGATCCTCTCCAGATTGCTAAATGACTAAAAAGCGAAGCTGGCCCACTTTACAGCACCTGGATAACCAAAGCTTATAATGCAGAATGTTATAAGTCCCTTTCGACTTCTATAGACATGGTCTCTCTGTTATAAAAGATAATTGGCCTGGGATTACCAAGCTTACTCTACAATTGGATCCTCCATTTTCTTATCAAAGAGAAGCAAGGTCATCAAGATCAATGGAAAAAACTTCCAGTCTAATCACAATTAGTACAGGATGCCCTCAAGGTTTATGTTTTAGCTCCAAACTTTTCTCCATGTTCACAAATTACATGAAATTTGCGAAAAAAACAAATAATGGCGATGATACAGCTGTGTTCAACCTTATTAGATTTAGAGAAGAGTCCTTATAAAAAGCACAACAAGAACCACCTAAACACAGAAACCCCTCCAAAAGAAACAACACTGAGTCCAGGAAGTCACCCAAACACATAATAATTTAAAAAACTGCAACTTTAATAAACATTAGATTCCTTGGCCTACATATTACTAACTCTTTGTAAGAGAGAGAGGAACAGAGAGAGAGAGAGAGACAGAGAGCGATAAAGGGAAAGGGAGAGCTGCAAGGAAAAAATTATGGCCTCCACCAAAAAATCCTACGAGAGACCTTTACTGAGATTTAAGTGCAACAGAATAAACAAAGCTGTGTTAAACATCAAAGCTGAGTTAACCAATGTACCAAGGGTTAACGCAGCTTTAAGACACAACTAATAGCAGTTGTGGCAGTGCACAAAAATAAAATTCAGAATGGGTAAACCCCATTCGCATTGCACGGAAAGACGCTATCGGCTCGGTGCATTTCCTAAAGGGGGCAACTGAGAGCCATAAAAATCCCTGTTTAATTTAAAAACCCAGCACAAGACAGAAACAAAAAATAAAATAATAAAAACTGCAGTACATATCATCAGAACCAATCCCCTCCCTTTAACACACCTGAACTCAATAAGGTAAAAAATAAATTACCAGCAACTCCACCCACCCTAGTTTAATTACCTGGTGAAATAAAAACTTCTTACTTCATGATCGGGCAATTGTCAGGTTTGCGCAAGCTACATTCAAGGGTTACGGCCAATTTGAGGGATATAGAACGATACTTTCAAGGGTTACTGGTAATAAAACTAAACATTCGAGGGTTAGCGAAATTGAACAATACATTCTAGGGTTACCGAAAGTCGAAGGCTACATTCGAGGGTTAGTGAATGATACATTCTAGGTTTACCTAAAATGAACCATACATTCAAGGGTTAGCAAAAATGAACCGTACATTCGAGGTTTAGCAAAAATGAACCATACATTCGAGGGTTAGTGAAAACTAATGATACAATCAAGGGTTAGCGAAAACGAATATTACATTTGATGGTTACTGAACGATACATTCAAGGGTTAGCCAACGGTTTGTAATTTCAATTAATAATTATCGAAAATACAGCCGCGAGTTCGGAAAACTGAAGTAGTTCGAATAGTTCAATTTCGTCTAAACTCATAAAGTTTGGCCCGATCTTGGGTTCAGGTTCGAGTCCATCACTACTGATCGCTTGTATGTTTTATTTTGTTTAAAAACAGCTGATCATGGAAGAGTTTGTGGACTTGTGGCAGGCCCTGCTACCATCCGGCCCCTGCCGTGGTTGGGGTGGGTGGGGCAGTAGTTACACCACTGCTGTAGATCAGTAAAAAAAGGTATCATCTGGCAACTTAACAGTTCAGGCAAAACTTTGCTCCTCTTATTGAATAAGGCAACTAATGTTCAGTGACTATACAAGTGTCTGAACCTACTTGCTTATTACCATGGATGCAGCCTAATGCTAGCCATCCACTGGATAATGGGATGATTCAATATCAGGTCAAATGATCCCAGTCACACAATATACCATTCCACTCATACCATAAGTTAACATAACAAAACAACAAAGAAACTATACAACCAGACTTAAAAATGGGAATTTCCTTCATGTAACCAGAGCCTTTTAACCATTTAAAGTATCATCGACTTAGGAGATTTATGGTTAGTTAAATGTAATGCACATTTTGAGCCTTTAGCTGTTTTTTAAGACTCTTTTTTAAAGGAATTTTTAGGATCCATGTTTATTTGTCCTTTGTTTCTCAGTAATCTGGTAATCCTACCCACAAGATCTGTAAAAAGGTAAATCCTTTGCAGATCCTTTGGGCTATGCTTCCTAATGTAGCAAAATCCCCCAAATCTCCCTGAAACAACTTTATCAGGAAGTCAGTTGAAAACCTACAAAAATTACAGCAAGATTAATGCAAGAATTTTGCTATTACAAACCTCCTTACTGCAATGCCCAACAAAGGGTATTTAGACAAGGATTATACTATAGGTTTCTACCAGATTATGTCATTTGAATAGTTACATTTAGTTTGTAAATAAAAGTGGAAAATATTATGATAACTAAATGCAAGCCATGTCTAGTGGAAACAGCTGTGAACTGGAGAATATTATTTCTTTAGCATCTAAATTTGCAGGCAGAATTGCTTGATGTATTTTGTAGAGATGGACACAAATCCAAACCCGGTTTCCAAAGTGGAGGATTTCACAGATCCGCTGGAACGTCCCAGACTCGGACTTTTTTGGGGATTTTTCCGAACCGTGGAACTGTTTTTGAAAAATTTTAAAAATGCTAGATGGAATGCCAAAACCATTTCCCAGATCCCTGAGCCATTTACAGTAAGTTGCCATTGCTATTTCTACCTTCATTTTAAATGGGATTTTCCAATTTTTTAACTTCAGACAATGGGTCTGCATGCAGAGTTTAGAATTTTTGGATTTTCTCAAAATCTGCAAATCTGCAAGTGGAATGGATTTTAGTGAGTTTGACACTGGTTTGAAATAAGTGTATCCTTACATGGAGCTGATAACTAGCAAGTTTCTACTCAGGACCTGTCACACTATTATGGCACCCGAATTACCCATGCGATAACCTCAAGGGGGTTTCTAAAGACGATTGACTTTGACCACTTCTGTCTAAGTTAAATTACAACGTAGGAGATCACAAATTGTTGGCCATTAAAGTGGCACTTGAAGAATGGCGAGCATCTCATCCAAGAGCATCTCATCCAATCCTAATTCTTACTGATCATATTTCTTACTTATTCTTCAACTTCCATATTACTTTCCATCTTGGGTCAAAAAACAATAAAGCAGACACCCTTTCTAGACAATTTCCTAAAGAATCACAAGTCCTTTCTCTTGATGTTATACTTTTACCCAGAAACTTCCTACTTCTAGTCTCATTCTAGTCTCATACAGAACATCAGAAAAGCTTCAACTAACATTTCATCTGACCTTTCTTCCAGTAACAGACTATTTTACAATCAAGGGAAATTTTTTGTTTCAGAGAGAACTAGAACATCAGTCTTTCAACACTGTCATGAGTATCTACTGGCTGGCCATTTTTGATTCACCAAGATGGCTTATTTTATTTCTCTTAAAGGAATCGCCACTGCAGCAGTGACTGTTAACATTCTTATAAAGGAAGTTATCCGTTTTTATGGTTTACCCGATGATATTGTCTCTGATAGAGGAGTACAGTTTTGTCTCTGATAGAGGAGTACAGTTTTGTCTCTGATAGAGGAGTACAGTTTTGTCTCTGATAGAGGAGTACAGTTTTGTCTCTGATAGAGGAGTACAGTTTTGTCTCTGATAGAGGAGTACGGTTTTGTCTCTGATAGAGGAGTACAGTTTTGTCTCTGATAGAGGAGAAAGTTTACCTATAAATTTTGGAAAGAACTTGGCAAGTCTTTTCAAATCCACAATCCTTTTTCCTCTGGATATCAGCCACAAACAGAAACAACCAATCAGATTTAGAATCTAGAACAATATCTTCAATGTTTTTCTTCTGCTTCACAAGAGGATTGGTCTTCTCTTCTACCTTTTGCAGAGTTCACATACAGTAATTCTTTCCACTCATCTATCAAGTGCTCACCCTTTTATACAAATTATGGTTTCCATCCTGTCCACGTTTTTGAGATTCCTGTGACCTCTAATATTCCCAATCTCAGGGGCGTACCTGAAGGGCCCCCCCCCCGTGAGTTTGGGGGCCGGGCCCCTGACTCCCTCCTCCCAATGCAAGATCTGTGCAGTGACATTCAGGGTTTAATCAGTTGATCGTGCGTATGAATGAAACATACGCGCAATCAGCTATTTAAAACTGGACCCGAACTTCCAGAATTGAACCAGAAGTTCGGGTCCGGTCTTTTAAACAGCTGATTTTCGCGTATGTTTCGTTCAGACGCGCGATCAACTGATTAAAACCTGCATGTCGCCACACAGATTGCCCAATCTTCAGGATAGGTTGCCGATTATAAAGCAGCTATCTACTAACCTTAAACATTTTGTTTCTTATGGTCAAGAACGAGCCCGGAAGTCCACCAACACATCAAGAGTCCAAACTTTTCTTCAGGAGATCTAGTATGGTTATCTACACGAAACCATAGACTTAAAGTATTCTCTCCCAAATTGGGACCTAGATTCACTGGACCATTTCCAATCAAGAGACACTTTAATGAGGTAACTTTTGAATTAGGTCTTCCAAACCTGGTGAAAGCCCATCCAGTAATGGATGTTTCTGTGTGTCATGTTTCTGGCCACCTTCCTCCACCTCCATCACCTGTGCTTCTGGAAGGAGGAGAAGCAAAAGTAAAAAGTTTTAAACATTTCGAAAATATTGTTGGATCGGTGGAATTTCAAAACAAAACTCAGCACTACTGATGATTTTACATGCCCCCTAGACAGACCAAGACATAAAAAAAATTGTGACAATTACATCTATTTAAGCGTCAGTTTTATAATCATATATATAACTGATTGTCATTCACTATCTAGGTCAATGGTCTTAGAACATTTTCAAATGAAGCCAGTCCTGTAAAGTTATTGCAGATAAAGTTGATTAAGAGATATTGAGAGTTTTTAAGTGATGCTGTGTGAGCTGAATTAAATTCTACAGATGACAGTTACGGGAAATATTAGACACAAATAACTGCAAAGAAGTAATGTCTGGGTTACATTAGAGAATATATATATATATATATATATATATATATATATATTATATATCAATGTGCATGTAAAATGAGATCATAAGTAATGTACATATAAACTTAGCAAAGTATTCGATGCGTTCTGGATGATTTTATCACAGACTATAAAAACAGCAATTAATTGCTATAAAGATAGTGAAGATTCCACCTTCACTGTAGTCAGTCAGTATTTGCTTTTTTTGCATTAATAAAATTGAAAAATCGATCTGAGTATTTTCTTTGGCAGCTACAAATGCAACATATATCTCTGATCTATATGCTTAAACAGGGCTTGCTGTAAATGTTGGCAAACAGCTGGAGGGATGCAAGTTGGACATCACTGGTTTAAGTATTGCTTTTGAGAATCAGTAGGAAACACTTTTTTAAAAATTTGTCTTTAGTGTTTATGAGCAGGATTAAGTCTTGTAATTAGGTTTCTGCCTGTTTAATAGCAACATTATTGCAATTTACTTTTTATGGTCTAGGGGTTTGTGACCACCACTCATAGCATCGATCTTTAAAGCGAAATATATAGAAAATAGTTTAATTTGTTCTTTTTTTAAACATGAGAACTGTGTAAAAATGTATTGTACTTGGCACCCTCTGTAATATATGGAACACATTATAACACTATTACTAAAGATATTTACATATGGGCAGAGAAATGTAGATGTGTGTGATGGGGCATAGGGCTACTTATATAAGTATATGTCTTTATAAATATTATTACTGGAGATAATTATTTGATTTTATTTTGATTGTTTTTAATACTGAACTGGTTGCAGAACACCAAGGGCCTGATTTACCCACATGTGCTGTGCTAAAAATAGGGATTAAAATTGTGCTAACCTATATTGAATATAAACCTATAATTGCACTGGCTGCACCGGTTTCACAAAAGACACCTGTGCAACCGGTGCAATGTATTTAATAAGGGATTTGCACCACTTTTAAGACCAGCTAATGTCTGGTCTTAAAGTAGCGCTGGGGTAAAATTCCTTTTGGAATTTACCACAAGATGCAAATCCAGTATTAAATAGCGAAAGCTTTATTTGCCCGGAGCAATTTGTGGCTCTGGGTAAATGAGGCGCCACGTGTTTATATTCTAATATAATATGAGTAGCAGACATCCTACCCTGCCATTCGAGGATTCTGGGCAGGATGGGGGAGAGAGTGTGGCGAGGGGGTGTGATATCAGTGACCCTGACTGTATTTGTAACTTTGCCTCATTAGCTGACCCCAGTATTCACTGTCTCTGTAAAAACAGAGCATTTTCTATACAGGTGTCTCCACACCCATTTGAAATCCCCTGATAAGCCATTTAAAGCTGCTGTTACCCTGTAGTTTATTTTCCAGTCATTAACATTTTTTACAAAAACAGCCTACCAGGTACTAATTCAATTTTTTTTGCTTCCATTCTGTTCCTAGTAAAATATAAATGTATTAGATCTGTTGGTATAGTGGACTAATGTTCTGTTGTAGAAAGACAGAATCCATTAGATTACAGGTTCAAACCCCCAGACTTAATTTTAATGTTCCATCTGCCATTCATGATGGCCAGGAAATAAACTGAAAAGATAATTTTTTGTATGAAAAGCAAATAATGAGTAATTGTTTGGTACTGAAAAATCGAAGCAAGCACACTACATTGTAAAATCCCTGTTCTATGTCAAAGAGAGACAGGATCTCGTTGCTATAACATGATTGGTTGTTAGCATCTATGGGCAGAACATGCAGCTTTCTTGTTTTAGTGTACATGGTACCCTTAGACTCCCAACAGCACAGATTGATCAATTATGGGAGGTGACCCCTTGTTTCCACAGAATAATTAAATAACCAACAGCCAAAGCAAAGGGAAAGATGAGACAAAGCTCTTTGCACCATTGGGAATATGCATTGTTTTTTGGCAACCTTAGTTATACTGAAACATTGTATTTTTAAAGCCACAGTATTGGCTTTTTAACAACTTTTTTTTGACACAATAGTAAATTACTGATTGTTATTGATAGTGTTGTTATATGACAATGGAAAAAATTCTGCAATTTCTCCAATAAAAATACTGCATAATCGCAAAGTACTTCAGTGTATCAATATTTTGCAACTTTTTTTTAAGTCACAGTCAAACAATACTTATACCACACAGTATTTTACAACTGTGTTAAGCATGTAGTATTGGTATCCCACACCTTTCCCCCAATGCATGCAATATTACTTAAGGTTAGCATAAAACGGGTGTAACCATTTGCTCCTGTCCCATTTGTAAATACTGATCTGATATTGCTGAAATGTTGACTTACACACACAAAAAAATGCCCCTCAGAAGTCTTGTTCTATTGTTCTCTAAATCTGTTAGGCATTATCAGGGTGATTCAATAAACGTTCTTATTGTTAAAAATGGTGCTAATTTTGCCCCAACCAATCAGATATTATTTAACATTTGAAAGCTAACATCTGATTTATTGGGGCAAAATTAGCACCATTTTTAACTATAAGAACTTTTATTGAATAACCCTATATATAGTCAACATAAATTTGGATATGTTAATAATATCATTATCTCAAACAGATTCTAAGATGCTTCAGGTAATGTCTCTTTTCAGGCTGAAATCTTTATTAAATTCACCGTGTCTGCTCTCCATCAAACTTTTGACACCATGCCAGACAAAAGGAGATCTTTGAAGATTAAAAAGAGAATCCTGCTCCAAAAAAACAAAACCCTAAGCAAACTAAGTACCCATTGGTGTATACCATCTGGTCCTGTTGTTTTATTAACTTTAACTTAGTATAATGGCTTTTAGAGCTGTCAAACAGCCAAAGATCTAAACCTAGCTAAGATATTTTAGACAACTAAGCCACATCCTTTAGCAATTATACAAATAAATAAAGATATACAACATGAACGCCATATACACGTTACATGAAAGAACACTCAGCATACATTTTTTGAATTACACTCAACACCTTCTCCTGTGAATTTCAACTAGTATTTCATGTATCCTGCTTATGTGTGACATTAAGATACTGCTTGTCCTTAGTAGCATATTGCTTTTCAGAAATTTTCACCTGCCACCTCTGTAATGTTCACACATCTCCCTATGTTTAGCACTAGCTTCTTTTAACAGTGCTAAACCTCAATCGCAACTTATTATATTTCCTTTAAGTCACCTAAAATTGCAACCTTCTTTATTTCATTTAACTCGACCCACTTTTCCAACCATTTAAAAGACAATATAGTTAGCAATTTACTCTTTGCCTACAGTGGGGAATATTTGAGATTCTAGCAAATCCATGTATGTTGTGTATAAAATCTTTTGCAAACTCATGCAAAAGGACAGTAAAAATCAAGAAGAAGAAAAAAGATAAATCCTATCTGACCGAATTCCATCTATAAAAAAAGACAAAAAGAAACAATAAACAGTGTAGTGAAAAGAAGAAAAAGCTACTAATGGGCAAAGGGATTTAATTGTAGAGGAGGGCTTGCAAAACGGGAGGGAGAGAGAGGGAGGGTGAGGGAGGAGGGAAGGCCTGCGCAGGACAAAATTCTCTTGGAGGAGAGACAGGAGGCAGAGTCCTATATGGACTCTGCTAGGCTCCTGGTGGCCAGTTTTTGGGACTTTGGGGGGGAAATTCAGGAGAACCATTTGGAGCCGGGATGTAAGGTAAGGATTTTATTTTACTACAGAGTGGGGCCAGTAATGGGGGGATTATAGTTTAAGGGGTGGACATGCCCTTTAAAGGGCACGTCCAGCCCCAAAACCTACTTTGGTTACAAGGTAGGTGCCCCTTGCCCACACCCAACCGCCGAAATATTTTTTCAAAATAATGAATGCTCCCATCGTTACTTATGACCATTTTCTCCTGCACCCTCTCTAATCCAGCTCCCTGTGTTAAATTATAGTTTTGGGGTTGGACATGCCCTTTAAATTTAGGTGGAACTTTCAGATTTTTTAACTCCCATTCACTTCAATGGGTCCTCTCTCTGACAATGTCTTGTCTCTGGCTGGACCATTCCAGAAATGTATCCTCCTTTGTTGAAGCCAGTGTATGCTTTGAGTTGTTGTCATACTGAAATGTAAAGTTCCTCTTTAGCTTTCTAGAAGATTCTTGGAGTTTTTTGTGGCAAAATATGATGAAACTTGGAGCTATTCATTTAGTCCATCTTGACTAAAGCACCAGTTTCATCTGCAGAAAATCATTCACAAATAGAGATGAAAGAAACAGATAAGATTTGTTCTGCCAGTGGCTCACAGACTGTGTTGAAATTCAGCAGAACCAATTGAAGCAGATTTTTTGACTTTTCAACATCGAAATGAATCACTGGTTGCCAATTTTGCCAATTTTGCTCTGATTTGCATGTGGGGGAAACAAAACAGCAGCTGCACCAACATATGGTACAGCACAAAAGAGGCAATTCCTTAGGTCAGGACTCAGCCATGGATCTGCATCTTAGGAAAAAGGACATAAGTTGGAAGATAATAATGTCAATGCCTGCCATGTTCAATGCTGTTTAGACATGTTTCCTTGGGCAATTTTGAAAACATGTTTGCATTGCAACTACTATGCAATCAACACCTTACATTCAGTAAGGGTAACTAACACCTGACTGTTATATGTTGACTGTGACATTCTAGGGTATTTATTGCCAAAATATTCTTGTAAAAGTCATTCTGAATTGAGAGATCCAGTTGGATGACTAGCTAAACGTCTTCAAGAACTAAACTTTTCAAGTCCATTTGATCTAACTGAATACCACAAATATGTTATCATTTATTCTTATTGTAAACATAGATGTTTGATGATTCATTGAAACAGTGAAACAACACAAAAATAAATCACGTCATCCCAGAAGACCCAATTAATGTTTATGCAAATTTTCTTGTGCTTCACCAGCAAGTGGGTTACATTTTTCCAATAAAATTTCATTGTTGAAACTTATCAACTAAATATGGGCATTGATATTTCTCTGAGACACTAGAATTTCCGTGTATTTGTTGCCGTTTTCAGGGCAAATTTTCAATACTGATGCTTTGTATCGACTTTACTTTCAGTAGAGTGAGCTGATACAACCAGCCCCATGCATGGGATTAGTTAGGGCAGTGTATACAGCTACCACCACATGTTGCTGACACACTTCAATGGATAATGGAAATGTCAGCACATACATGATCATAATCATTTTTTTGCTGCATTGATCAGAGTTGATTTCAAGTCTCCGTAAAGAAATTAATCTAATTATAATTTTTCCCTTATTTTTAATTTACCTTAGGAAGAAACCTACAACTTAATACATTTTTGTTTCTGCCAGGGCTAGGCCACACTAGTGCCTTTTTTGTGCGTTTGCAGGTGATATCTTCCAATTGCATTGAAATTGTGCAATTTCAGGTGCGTTGCAATTCACACATGCGTTAGAGATCTGAGATGCATGAGATCTGCATTTTTTTTGTTCAATTGCATGTGTTTCCATATTGAAAACGCAGGAAAATTGCAATCGTCTGCGATTACGCGAGTGATTGTGTGTGCGATTTCAGTGAGTTGCAGTATGGACGTGTCCTAACAATTAGAAAAATCTCATGTTTCACCTTATAATAATAATTTCTAGTATATGCACAGTTGCATAGAAACTACAAACGTAAGAGTAAAAAGACCTAGAAATGAAATAAGTTAATCAAGTCAGACCTCACTCACACTCTTATAAATAATGTGTTTTTTATTCTAAGATATTCTACTGGGTAAATGTTAGAACATTAAACCATTTTGAATTTCAGGTCAAAGAGGAAGAGGCAGTTATGGGAGTGCTGTACAGATGATAATGTGCCATAAAGAACCATTTCAAGTTAGAGCCACAACATATTTAGAAAAGTCATAAATCCTTTATCTTTATCAGTCAGGCATCCATCATTAGCATTGCTGCAAACTTTATCCCATCATCTGTTATCCAGATGAGGAAAAACAGATCCCCCAACTCCTCCAAATATATATTTTCAATCTGCCAAGTCATTTCACAACACATTCCACATTTTCCTTATCAGTAAATTCACTAGCACTTTCCTTAAACTGAACCAGGCAGCTTGGAAGTTGCATTTTGGCCTGTCCTCTGTACATTCAAATTATTTAATTCCCTTCATTTATTTTTTTTGCCTTATATCTTTATTATGTTTTGTCTCTTACTGTGAAAAATGAAACTTTGCATTTGAAACTACATTTTGTTGAGGGTGATGGAAAGGAAGAATTTTCCATGTTTACTACAGAATCTTCAACAACAAAAGTTTAGTATTAGAAAGTTAGAACTAAAAATGTATTTTAAATAAACATGTTTCTAAAATTGCTTGTTGGTAAATGGAATATTTCACTGAAAAAGTGAACTGTTCCTTTATTGCATTAATTGAAGAATGGGAGGTAAAGGAGCTATGTCTTACATCCTGTTCTTCAATTAATTTAACAGGAGCCAAGCCATAGATATTTACCCTTTGCAAGATCCACCTCTGACAGGTCCAGACTGTTTCACTTTAACTGCAGTGCACATGCGTCCGGAAACAGTTGGAAATTCTTCAATTAATGCATTTAAAGTAATAGTTCACTTACTCAGTAACATATTCCTTTCAATTGAGTTTTGTTTTGATCTCATGTTATTGCTTTGGTAATTAATAAGGCGAAGCGTGTAGTCATATCATTAAACGATCGGTACGATAACACCAGTTTAATAAAAATTCTATGGCATGTCTGACAATGGACTTTTTATAGATGAAGCAATTATTTTTCAATTACAAATATTGTACAGAATGATTGTTATGTGTACATTGTTTAGGTGTTTTTACCCGCCTTATTAAAACTCAAAACTAAAGTTATAAATTGTGTGTACTTTTTGAAGCTGGTTGTAACTATTTTTTAATAGTTTTTATTGACAGGGAGGTAAAAAAAAATTATTGCACTGCTGCAAATTGCAACTAAGAAACTATTACAACAAGATGGCCATTACAACCTAAGGGGCTATTATTTGCCCTGCGAGCTTAAGGGGTCCCGCAGCTCAAACCGGGACGCCCCTCCCCTTAGAAGTGCCCTTGCGGCAAGTTCCTTTGTTAGGGACCTGCAGCTCGAAACCAGGACCCCGATTGACTCTTAGAAGAACCCTTGGGGGTGTATCTTCTTTCTTCCAACCGATGACCGCAACAGCGACCGCAGTGACATCGGCCGGTGTTGGCTACATAAGCAGCGCTAGTGTCACCAGCTGGGAAGAGAGAAGACACGCCCCCAAGGGCTCTTCTAAGAGTCAATGGGGGTCCTAGTTTCGAGCTGCAGGACCCCCAACAAAGACATTTGTCAGTGCCGCAAGGACACTTCTAAGTGCCAGGGAGGGGGGTCCTGGTTCGAGCTGCAGTTCCCCTTAAGCCTCAAAGGGCACTTGTCAATGCCACAAGGGCACTTCTAAGTGCCGGGGAGGGGGGTCCCATTTTGAACTGCAGGGCGCTTTAAGCCCAGAATAGACACCTTAAGGCAACAATGGTCCTTCTAAGGACCAAGAAGGGAATCCCGGGTTTAGCTGCTGGACCCCGAACATCCGGCCGCGGGACTTTTGGCTGTTCAGAAATCTTCGAATGGCAGATTCGAGAATCCTCGAATATTTGTAGATTCTCAAATCGGCTGTTCGAGGATTACCGAAAATGGCCTGCGTAATCTGGAAATAACGCACGTGTGCAATACTTCCGTTTTTAGCTGTTCTTCCTGCGGGGATGTGTTTCTCCGACTATTTCCCAGAGCTATTAACAGTAAGTTACAACTGCTATTTAAACCCTCATTTTAGGGAGAAATTTCAAAACTTTTTTCCCTATTGACTTTAATGCAAAATTTGCGGATTTTCGTATTTCCCAATTTTTTCAGAAAATCGCGAATCCTCGAGCTGAACAGATTTTCGGAAGTTCTGCCATCTCTAGTTAGGAGAAGGATTTTGTCTACAATGCTCTGTTTAACAGGGAGCCAGGTTGTTGTCTGGTACAGAGGAGATTTGGGATCCTGTTTATTAGAGAGTGAAAGAATATGTGTAGCAGAGTATGTACTGATGGGGAGAGAGGTGGGAAGCAGGAAGACCAGTAAGTAGTAGGTTACAATAGTCCAGGGGAGATGAGGATGAGAGGGGGAGAGAAAGGAACCTGTGTATTTTCGCTATGTTGCGAAGGAAAATGTGGCAGGTTTTCACAACATAGTTAATGTGATTACAAAAGGAAAGAGAGGAGTCAATAATTCCCCCTAGGCAGCGTGCTGATTGGATGAGGAAAATAGGGGTATTTTCAACTGAAATAGGAAAGATGGGACAGGACCAGATTTAGGTGGGGAAATGGTGAGTTCAGTTTTAGAAAGATTTCATTTGAGGCAGCATACCGACATATAGGAGGAGATGGCAAGGAGGCAGTTGGAGAGAGAGGATTGGATGAGAGGTGTTAGCATAGGGGTGGACAAGTAGATTTGTATATCATCTGCATATAAGTTATACTTGAAGTCTACATTCCCACAATGTTGACTCCCATGTACCTATATGAGTTATTGGTAGGTAAGAATTAACAATCCTAGCTCCCTGCCCCCCAGGTACTTTTCATTGTCATTTTTAAAAACAATTATATATATATATATATACATACAATATGTCTATCCCAAGCACTAAAACTCTACTTACAGTATACGGAGCATCAAGGACCATGGGGAGGTTAGTATAATGATTTCAGGGGAAGGGTTAAGCATAGATTTTAATTGACATTCCCTTTGATCTGTCTTATTTTAGCACTTGTACTACCCTTGTATGGTTTCATTATTTTCCATCAGAGTCCCTATAATCCAATCCAGCATGCTTGCCCCTATAACTCCCTTCTATCTCTTAGTCCCTTTTAGTTGTTCAGCTCCATTTCATAGGTCACTTCATCTTGAACTAAAACTTTACAGGGATTCCCTATATAGTCGGCTCCCAGAATGCTATATTTAGAGATTTTAAAAAAACAAAATGACTGCATGCCGACACCATGATCTAGTCTGTCATCCTCCACGGTGGCAATGTCACATTCTTATGTGTCAAAGGAAGATAATCAGCCGTGAAGGACAATGATCTTCAATTAGGTTTCAGGATCAAATCTTGGTTAGGGTAAACGGAAGTTTTTTTTTTGTAGATTTCTAAACATTGCTTTCCTCAAAAATGCATATATTATTAATATGCAGAAACCAATCAGTGGTTATCTAACTGCAGTGACCCAATAAAAAGCTAAAATCTGATTGGTTGCTGCAAATTAATAGCACTGGCAAACTTTCCCACCTCATCACTTTTTTTCTTTTTTTAAGTGTTTGTAACTGTGATCAGAATCCTACCCAGAATTCCCATGGCTGATATCTGAAACACTTGTTCCCGGTCCTTTTCTCCCATAGGAACATGCATTTAACTAGTGAATTTTTAAGGCGGTGATCAGCAAGAAAAGGTCCAACAGTTGGGGTATTTTTGTAAATTGCACCTTTTAAGCTACATTTCATTAAGGAAACTTGGTTGAATCAAAAAAAAATTGTATAGCTTGATTCACTTTTATCAAAAATATATATATATTTTCTAAAATTGACTTATCGGGTGTTTTTCTGGTTAGAACTACTAAATGTTAATTCATTTAAACAGGGATATCTCTACAACATGTTGTAATTGCAACCTTCTCTAAACAAACATGCAGGAATATGCAAAAAATCCCTGACGCCCCAGATGTGTCCTCGCTTCTTCACACTGTGTGCACATGTGCGCACATTGCAAAAGACTGGAGATGCATCTGAGGCGTCGGGGATTTCGGCGTGTAACGTGTTCGCGGGTAAGTATCTCCTCCTCTCCACGAAGATTTACTGAAGAACGGGAGGTAAGAGATAGTGCATTTACCTCCTATTCTTCAGTAAATCATTTAGAAACATAATTAATGTTTTGCTGGACATACCCTTTAAGCAATAGAATAGTAGCTGGGTTCATTGTGCTACGCATTTCTTAACCTATGTAATGTAAATTAATGTAAGAGAATAGAATCAGCTTTTTTAGCTTTCTATCTAAGTTTAGAACATTGACTGGCTTGTTTGAAAAGGATAGAAGCATTTAACACTCAGGAACTACATTACAGAAAACATTGTTTTCTATCCTTCCATTACAAAAAATATTATCTATACTTCCCCTTTAAATTTTAGTTTACTCATAAAAATCTGGTCCTAACAGCAACAAAAAAATCAAAAAATAAACACATATTTGAATGTAAATATCCCTTTATATTTTACTAGCTTGAAAACATCATGTTTATATATATGGAGGTTTTTGAAACACAATTCGTTAGTAACAATGTGGGGCTAAAATAATAACAGCAAAATAATAGGTGTTCTTCCCTTTTCTATTAAAGGACATGTCCATCCTTAAAACAAAAAAAATGGTCACTTGCCTTCCAATTCCAACTGATATATTCAGCACATTTTTAGATGTATTAAAGGGACACTATACTGAAAAAATTACTTTGCCTCATCTTAATCTATAATTGAATACATGTAAGTAGCACTTACTCTGATTTGTGTGTGTTGCTGCATGCCTTCAATCCAGCACATATTTTGTTTAGGAGCAGTATCCCCCCTCGCTCTTTAAACCACTCCCACTCCGACCTGACTTTTCCCCCACAAACCAACTGTCAAGTCTGCACACAGCATACAGCATTCCAACTGTCAAATCTCTGTCACCATTCCAGCTATAGTTAAACTACTCATAGAAGAATAGTTTTTGAGAGCAAGGAACTTGATTGACAGCCGAAATAAGAAGATTGGATATCTAAAGAAATAGGGGGCAGATCAACAAAAAATGATACAGTGGTGGTTGGGAAGTTTCCAGTTATGGTCAATTTAAAATAACCTGTTTTTCGGTATAAATGCCCTTTAATAAGGCCAGAGTTGAGACTGCTGACATTACAACCAATGATTGACTATTTTTATTCCTTGTCTCCTCTGCACATACTCAAGTTCCTAAAACCTCATTGAGCAGGGAGAGAGGGCGGCAACCTCTGCCAGAAAGAGAAACAACAATACTTCTGATTGTTTAGAAATGTATTCAATAAAGAGCAAATGTGACCGGTGAACAGATTTTCTTTTAAGGTTAGACATGCCTTTTAATGTAAGTTAATATTTTAATCCAAAGAATACCCTTTCCATTCACAAAACTGTAACTAAATTATTTCCTGGGCTATTTAAACGCAATGTGTTAAAACATGCAGGTATGTATGTGACCGTGTTTTTAATGTAACTTACACCAGCCAAGCTGGATTTTCTCTGACACTGCTTTGTGTTTGATATTAAAGACGTGTAGTACATATTGTGAAGTTGTAAATTGTTATAGTAATTGCAAAACCATATGCATGACAAAGAGAGGTCATAACATGACCATCTGGTTTTCTTGCTCTTAGTATATGGCCAAGATTACTTTTACACAACCTAATACCATTACAGAGGAAAGTCATTTTATTGTTGATCTACACTATAGGAATAACTTAGACTAATCCCAGTGATCTTATATCACTTACTTTATGTCCCTATAATGAATATTCTTTACTGATACTGCCGTTAACATGTCGAAAGTAGTATATTCCCTTAATATGCAGATATTTAATCTTGGCAGAGAAGGCGGAACAGAAATGTTTGAAAAATTACAACTGACGGGAAAAACCTGATATAATTACCAAATAATATAAAGAATATTAAATTTAACACCAGTGACAGGTGTTTCCTTCATTTCCCATTATGTTGGGTTCCATCTGATAAATACGGGATATATCTGACGGGATTTACAAAAACATAACTGAAAATATTGTGTTTGCCAATCTCATTTAATCTGCATGCCAAAGAGAGACAACAACCCCCACCCCACCCCTACCCCTCCATCCCCGGCTTGTTTTACAGTAGCAATAGGTTTAGATTTAAATAGAACCATGGAATGATATTTTGGGGGAAAACAGATGTATGCAATGAAGGGTTGGAACAAAATAGATAGACACCAGATGAAAGGTTCAGGAAAACAGATTGTCCTCGGCCCTAAAACTTACAGCGGTTGCAGAGACCTACTAGGTTAGGGCCCTTCATCAAACTACAGATGGAAGATAATGGTCAGTGTTTAGGTATCAGTGCAGATTTCTTGAATTGTTGGTGAACTGAAGTTATCTTCAATTTAACTTGCTGTTTTATGCAAATGAAGCAGATAAGGGGCAGATCACTTTTTGCTGGTTTATCAGTTGTATTCAGTTAGATTAACTGGATTTAAAGTTTAGTTCTTGAAGATGTTTCACTAGTCAACTGGCTTTCTCAATTCAGAATGACTTGTACAAGAATCTGTTAGCAAAGCCAGTTGGGTGACTAGCGAAAAGTCCAGTTGATCTAACTGAAAAAACAGATATACCATGACCTGGATGAATGAGAACCTTCACAAGCTTTCTGCTGGTTTATTAACAGTCTTAGCAAAGAGCGCTGGTGCAATGTCAGCAGGTAATTAGCACTCGGCTCTCATAACCAACTTCCTCCTGACTGCAAAATAATTGTGTGAGTCATAGAATTTCTGTCTACGACTCGAGTACCATTGTTCTGTGATCACTTCTGATTTTTAATCTTGTCCAATCTACAAAACGGCTGATTTACATTAAAAGTTGCTTCGAAAAATGGTCATTTTGCTAAAATACAAGCAAATTATTAGATGAACTGTATTATTAAATTTGTAACTTAATTTTAATGTGGGAGGAACAATGAAAGGTTAAGCATGTTGTTGGCTGCAATGCAAATTAATGCCCATTATTGATGTTATAAGGTTGCTTGATTGATGGTTGAAAGAAAAAAAAAAAAAAAGAAAAAGAATAAAGAAAGTGGGTTTGGCCCAAGCCCTTAATCATTCAGGGCTTGGGCTGTAATCAGAATAACCAGACTAAGGCTGGGCATTGTTAAAGGGCATGTCCACCCCCAAAACTATAATCCCCCCCAGTAATGGCCCCACCATGTAGTGTAGTGTAATCCTTACCTCACATCCCAGCTCCATAGGGTTCTCCTGTAGACCCCCCCTAAAGTCCCAAAAACAGTCCACCAGGAGGCTAGCAGGGCTCTGCCTGCTACCTTGCCTCCGGTAGATATTTGTCATGCGTACTGCAGGCTTCTCCCCCCTCCCTCCCCCCTCACTCTCCACTCCCTCTCCCTTCCGTTCTACTCTCCTCCCCCTAGCATAAAATCCTTTTAATATGCTGCTCCCCCATGTCTGGTAGCCCCAACTGATGATTAGTATTTTGCAAAAGCTCCCAAAATCTACTTACCTCTCCTCTTTCCTCCGCTGCACTGAATGACCGGCAGCCGCGTCTGTGATTGGCTGCCGCTCAGCCAATCACAGACGCGACTGCCGGTCCCGCCCCTCTGCTTGCATTCTCGCAAGCAGAGGGCCGGCAGTGCAGCGGAGGAACGAGGGGAGGTAAGTAAGAGTTTGGGGGGCTTTTGCAAAATACTAATCATGCGGTTGGGGCTACCAGACATGGGGGAGCAGCATATCAAAAGTTATTTTTAAGGGTGGACATGCCCTTTAAGGTCTTCTGGAAAGGGATCCTATGGGAGACATCCCTGGGTGCAGAGTCTAAGCACCTGCTAGTTTTCTCCAGAGCCTCTGATAGTGATGATGTTATGTGGCGGACAGGTACCAAGTCGCGGCCCCAGGAAAGACAGCCATAAAACCCTATCCCACAATGCAGAGATGGCAGCAGAAAGGGAGCATCCAACAGTTGGGCAAACTGGCAGGTCCAAGATACACAGGGGGGATCGAGACTGGCAGCAAACATACAAAGTCCAGGAACAGGCGGAGATCAGGGCAGGCGGCAAGCTGGCGAAGGTCAAGGAATCAGTAGTGGGTAGTCAGTCAGGAGGTAGAAGTGTGGTCAGGGAACAGGCAGAAGTCAAAGCCAGGTGGCAAGCAAATAGAGTGGTCAGGAACAAGACATTGATCAAATCCAGAAAAAACAGCAAGGCAACAAAGAGCTTGAGAACAGGCAACAAACACTGATCTGTCAGCTTGAGCAGGAAGGAAAGGAGGGCTTTAAAAAAGACCATCCGCGTCATCAGCCGCTATGAGCGCACCCGCGCGAGAACATCTGTGCACGCGTGTATAGGAGGACATCCGCGCTTACCAACAGCCTTGGGAAGAGTTTTGGAGTTTGGTACGGTCGTAACAGGCATGCACCATTTGATAGTTTGGCCCAATTGAGCACTGTGACTGATAATTTGGTCAATTACAGTAAGCTGATTTTCAGGCAAAAAGACGTTTTAAAAAAATCATGGACAATTGTGCCACCTTTAATGGGCCATTTAATTACTTGGCTATACTGCTTTTATTTCTGATAGACAGACTACTGATTGATTCATCAATCTGTAATGTGTTAATCAGTAATATCGGTCTTTAGTTGACCCATTTATGTCTAGTCTTAGTTATCTTCACTCTATTTCTATAAAAATAGAAAAAACAGTAATTTTCAGCTTCTCTCTCTTGTAATTCAGCAGTCACCAGTGGTATCTATTTCCCTTTACTGATTCTGGTGGTTGTGTTATTTTGTGACATCATTTGGATTTGTTGCCAGTCTATGCTAGTTGCCCACGAAGAGGTAAAGGTGTGTTTCATGGTTTCTGGGTTAAAGGGTACCTTAACACAAATATCGGTGTGGCTGCCCCTTTAATGAACATATATAGGGCTATGTACCGAGAGCCGTTATCGGCTATTTGTATCTTAAATCACGTTAACCAATGTATCAAGCGTTAACGTGACTTGAAGACACAACTAACGGCACTTGTGACGTTATGCAAAATTTGTGTCACGTAACTGACGCAACCAATGTACTGAGCCATTAACGGCACTTTAAGACATAATCTCTAACGCCAGCAGATAGCTGGTGTTAAAGATTCGCAAAAGGCAAACTCCAGTCACAATGCACTGAGAGCCACTATCAGCTCAGTGCATTGCCTAAAGGGGGCAATAGAGAGCGGCAGCAACTCTCGGTACATAGCCCTGATAGTATTAACACAATTATTAAAGCAAGACACAGTCATTTTCTATCTATTTCTATTTGGGTTTTTCATAATTAGATTCTCTCATTGTTATATCCAGATAATCTAGAAGGATACAACTGTCTAAACTGAGAGTGTTAATTTTTTTCCATTTTTTTTTTCACTTTTAAAGAAAATGATGGCCACCAAATAAGGTTATGTTAATTATTTTGTCAAAATATATAATTCTAATGAATATTTTTAGACAGATCACAATACACAAATTGTATTAGGAATGCCCTAAAGGAATGTTATATCAAGTTAGCAAAGAATCCTAAAATGCTTTGATGAGTTATTGTCTCGAAATCCTAAGCAAACAAAATTGTGCACATTCAACAAGATCATGTTGTGAGTTCTGAGTGGCTCTTTTACAATGATATTCTGGAGTGTTTAGGACTCTATAGTCTATAGTTTGGCACCGAATGGATAATCCTTTTTATCATTATAAAGAAACTGGCTAATCTCCACTTAAAATTTAGAGAATTTTGTTGAAATATGGTCATTCACTCAAATCATTAAAACAAATCAAAAATACCCCTAAGTCACCTTATTGTATACTTTCAGATGTTTTTTTTCCACTAACATAAATATAAAATTACAGTCTGGAGATTGACTTGTCCTGTCTTAGGTTTAGTTGTCCTTTAAAGGGAATGCACCCCCAGCCCTATGCTAAGGAATCCCAACTGCCACCACCCCCCCACAAAAAAACAACAAAACTTATTTTCAAGGTCCACTAAAACCTAAAGACGACAATACATATATAATAATTTCTCCAATGTGTCTGAAGTGAGGAATTCTTCTTTATTCTTGCTGCCTGCTATTCCGAATGTTCATGCCTCCTTTAAATCTGTAAGAGCTTGTTACAAGTTTGCACAGCCATAAAGGTGGTGGCTCAAATAGTAGCCATCAGTGATTTGCTGTGTTGTCACTGTCATGGCAATGATTGATGGCTGTTACTTGGAAGGAATGGGAAGAAGACAGGAGTTGCCAGCGAGAGTTAAGAAAGATTGTTCTCTTCAGGGACATTGGAGGGATGGGTATGTATTGTGGTATTTTGTGGGTTTTGGGTGTCCTACATAGATTTCTGGGGGCAGGACAAATTTGGAGAACTGCACATCATTGTTATTTGTGTCCAATGACATTTTGTGGTGTCAACCCTAATGTATTGTGTCAAACCTTCAGTCTTCATGCGTAATGTCCATAACTTGACAAATTGCTGCAAGAAAAAATAATTTTTCTGTATTTTCTTCTTAACAGCCTCCATGGAGTTAGTAAATATTGCGGTCTTGCTCTATTGAAAATCTTAGTATAAACAATCTGTATATATAAAAAGAAAAAAAATCAAAGAAAGTATTTAAACAGTCGAGAAATATTGTCAGATGTTAAATTCTTTCACCTCAAGTAATTGACTTCAACTGTGTTTGATGATACCGGGAACTTCAACCTTTTCTAAAGCAGGCAACATTCTGATTCACATTTTCTTTTGATATGAAGCAATACAATCAATGGTCAGGTTACTTGCTTATTTTAAGATCTTTTATTTACCTTCTAAACTTTTCGGGTCATTGACATCCCATTTAACTCTTCTGATCCTGTTTATACAAATGCTATACAAATTGAAAACTTGGGGGATTCCTTAGGCATTCTTCAGTATAATTCATCAAAGCTTTAACAATAGCAAACTTGTAGGAATTTGTTTTACTGCTGTAAAAGAGAAGGAATATTGCACATTGAGAATAACTGCCTAAATTAAACAAATCTGAGCAAGTTACATTGAATCCGACAAAAAAACGTGATGCAATACGGAAACGCGTTTCTCCTTACCTTGATGTAAAAGTCAATTTGCAAGGTTGACTGCATCGGATGTGCTGCGCTTTTTAGGTGTTTTTACATACAATATAGAGGCCCAAAAGTCCTTTGCAGGGCGTCTTTACTGTGAGAACCAAAATGTTTATATATATATATAGTAAAAAGCTGTTTAGATAGGCAACTGGGGTCTCCAAACATGTTAGGATTAAATATAAGCTGTCAGTCCTTTAAGATTAGACCTGAATCACATCTGTGGCTGCAGTCTGTGAGACATATTGTGGATAATGTTCCCCTGTCCCCATGTAGCATAGCATGCTCACTTAAGACTTATTGCTGGAAAAGAAAGGAAGTACCTGCACAGACTTACAATTGAGAGGGGAGGCCTATTAAAGGGTTTCTCCACTAAAAAATTGTACATACTGTTTTTTGCTTTAATTGGATTAAAGGAGAACTATAGTGTGTATAAAGTTTTTCACAAACAGTTAAAATAAAAAGTAACTGTGGCAGGGAAATAGGATTGGTACTTTCTACCTCCCAATATCTTTTCTATGAGGAGTGGTAGCACAAAGAAAACTGCCTCTTCCAGGCTTCCTGAGTGAGTAAGGCCCAGGGCACTTACCTGGCAGATGAAAACGGTATGTACTATAGCTCCTCAATAAAATAATATTGGGAGGTAGGAATAATCAATCCTCTCTGACACAGGTTCTTTTCATTTTAAAAGGTACAGTTTTACAGTACACACCATGCAATATTTCAATCCGATCAGGCCATAGTTCGGTGTATTGGTCGATTGGGGGAAATAATTACATGGGTTTTTGGCCATGTCTGGCCAACCATTCGCCCCAATTGGACTTAAGGATGATTGGACATGGTAGAAAACCACGTCCGATCCTCTGTGGAACACACGATCGGTCGTGGTAAACCGTGGCCACTATTGCTGCGACCGACAGTCCTTCCTGGACAACTAATGTACACACAAAAATAAAATTTTTTGCCAGATAAAGTACGCCAAATGTAATTTGGGATCTGCCCAGATGATGTGTCATCATTGTTAAGAATTATATAAGAATTTGTATTTCTTACCACAAGGTCATTTAGGTTTCATTTCATTTCTAATCAGCAATATTATAACTGTATTAATATCCCCAATATATAAACAATTCTCTACTGTCCACAATTTATGGTAGAGTGGGTGCTGTAGGCCCAACAGATTACAAAACTATATATATATATATATATATATATATATATATATATATATATATATACTACAGCGCTGTAATGCTGAATACTATTGCAAAATTCCATTAGGAAAACACCGTATTAACCAAATGTAAACTAAAACACGACCACAAAATTACAAGCATCACAGCTATGTTCACTGTCTGGCAATACCAACAGTCTGTATCTGTCAACTAATCATTATTCAATTAGATGATAAATGAGATTTCGGGTTAATTCTGGTTCTATGGTTAATGTGTCACGTCTATACCAATAATGTATAATAAATAAGGTGCAAGGTCTAAATTCACAAATAAGTGGCTCATTGACTTAAATTTATACTTTTAAAATCTAAGTGCCCATTGGTTTCCCTACTGGGTTAGTTAGCTAGGAAAACAATTTTATCAAAGTAACTATTATTCTAAAACCTAACTTCCTGTGCAAAATATTCCCCCGTGTTCCATCAGTCTGGCTCTCTGATGAACTGCATCAGTTCTTATAAACTGTCTATGGTCCATAAATTTCCAAGCATAAAGTCTATTACTGCTCTGTGCAAATCCTGGGGGATTTGAATCCTGGCAAAGCCATTTTGTGCTGTTGCAAAATAACCATCAGATAATTAATTAAGGTTGCAAAATATTTATATTTTCTGTTACGTGAATGGAAAATGTCTCATTCTGTGTTTTATTTCAGCATCACAGCTTACTAACATTATATCCGCCTAAAATATTTATAAAATAATTTGCAGCATGCCAGAAAATGAAGAATTTTCTTATAAAGCCACGTGTATTTCAGAAACCATGTTCAGAGATATGAGGACACATGTTACTAGAAATATGTTGTGCCTACCAGAAGTGCAAAACAATTTTACATTAGTGGTAGATTTTAATGTTAAATAAGTATAAAATGATGGCATTGGGAATATCACAATGCTGAACTATTGTATTGCCTTAATAATTTTTAATGAAATTAAAGGAAAGTCGGATTCTATATGTTTAGTTCTTAAAGGACATAATGACATCTTTTAGAAAGAATGGCCTCTAGAGCATTACTGTATGCCTGCTATGCTTCTGGATGCCTTGTGGAAACTGAGAAATTTGGTGACCTCGTTCTGAGTTTGATCATGTTCAGATGAGGCAGCTAGGGGATTCAGTCATTGGCTGTGATGTCACCGGTCAAATCCATAACTGACAGTTGCTAACTGAAAGAACCAGGAAGCAGAAACAGGGGCAACAGGACATTGTGCAGGATTTCAGGTTAGACTTATATATTTCAGATTTCAAACTACTACCATTTAGGGTTTTGGGGGAGATTTAGTTGTATGTAAGTTTTCATCTAAGGGCTGGACTTGCCCTTTAACAGATCCAATTTGTTAAATGTTCTTTTAAAGATTTTAATGCATGCACACTTGCCAATTCAATCAAGTAGGAATTTTCTGATTGATTGATTCTACACTGATTCTACACAATGTAAAAAAAGTAATTTGATTTAGCAGTTATCGATTGAAAGAATCTCAATAACTGATTGATCAGTTGGAAATATTGAACAGTCAGGGTTATTCAATAAAAGTTCTTATCGTTTAAAATAGTGCTAATTTTGCCCCAACCAATTAGATGTTAAACTATAGTTAGCAAAGACACTCCCAATATTATTCTGCAGGAAAAGATGGTCTCATTGAAGACTGAAACAAAGTGAAATGCCTGTTTCTTACTTTAGCCTGGCTTGTTACAGTAATTCTAATTCTTTTTTTTAACCCAGTGGAATGGATTCTACTACTTTTTACTTTTAAAACGCTTTTGAAAATATGTTACTGGGCAGCTACTTTCAATCAAAAAAGTTTGATAGGACCTAAAGTTCTAAAGCTATAACCAGGGAGATGTACTGAGAGCCACTCAGATTCCCTTCTTCATGTCCACCCTAAAACAAGCTTTTAGATTTATGTAGGAAACCCCTCCAAACTCTGAAACTGTTTTACTTACAGTCCCGAGATCGGAACTTAAATGGAGATATTCTCATTGCATCTTCTGACTTTTTACTGAGCTGAATGAACACACCCCTGGGTGGACCTGCTAGTTATTGGCTGTGATGTCATCAGCAAAGACGATGACTGCGGATTTAACTGCTGTCAGGACTTTTTCTGAGGACACCAGTAGGAGAGAAAATATCTCCATTAAGGTACTGATCTGGGGCCAGTAATTAAAATGGTTTCAGGGTTTGGGGGTCCTCGTTTTGGTGGCGGACAAGCCTTTTAAAATCACACTAACTTATTTAACAATATTAAATTAAACAGGAGCCAATTGCTTTCCCCTTTCAAGTGTCCCTGATTAAAACTGATAATCGCACTAGAACAACATAAAAATATTTTACAAATGGTCACATAATCCACATATATGTCCCTGCTACATTTATTCACTTAGCACATACAATATTTTGTGTAACTTTGGATGTCTACACACCATCAGGTATCAATTTAGAGATTACTGGGATTTTAAATACATCATCAGGGAGATTCAATAAAAGTTCTTATTGTTAAAAATAGTGCTAATTTTGCCCCAACCAATCAGATATTATTTAACATTTGAAAGATAACATCTGATTGGCTGGGGTAAAATTAGCACCATTTTTAACGATTAGAACTTTTATTGAATAACCCTTATAATTTGGTAACATTTGTAGTGAAATACTGGTTGGTTGTATTGGTCAGCAAAGTTAAAAACCAGTGGATATAAATTCAGAACTTCAATCTTGTGAAAACATGACAACTACCCAAAGGCCTGTTTTCCTTTTGGAAAGAATTGTATATTAGTGCTTGTGAGTAGAAGGCGGTAATTCTCTCTGCTGGAGTTCATTGTTCTGGTGATGTCAGTTGTATAGCACTTCACACTGTGAAATAACCTGTGTCGATAAGGCCCACTAGGTTTAAACAGATATGTGTACAGGACCTTAAGCAAATGATTTTAGAAATACTTGTGCCTTATTGATTTTGGGAACCGGTCTACTCGTTTCTTATATTTATGTCCTGTATATTATTTTAACATTGTCTTTTATTAATGACTAATTTCTGCATAACCGAACTTTGATTGCAAACCCCCTTTTGATCATATCTTATTCTTAATCTTCTACACTTAATATCAGATACCATTTTATCTTTTTCTACTGTCAAACACCCTCACTTAAAAATATACATCCCATAAAAATGCATGCTTGCGTTACTGATTGTAACATGTTGCTTTTTTATTTGCCTTGTAAAACAGCAATAAATGCACTTAAGGTTATTTTAGTAGCCTTGTATAAAAGAGTTTAGACCTAGCACCTACCTTAAAAAAGATATGTTGAGGCTATTTCTTTTCATTCTGCATTCCTGTCTAAAGCAGGTAAATCAACCCATCCTGCAAAACATTGGCTAATAAAATCAAGAAACTGAGGGTGTTTTCAACAAGGGACTAACATTAAATTCTGCTGAAACTGGTTTCCTAGCTCACGGATACTAATAGATAGTATTAGTCTTGCTTAGTTTGCAGACATGAAAATAAGATTCTACTTTCCGATAGGATTGGTAATTCTTTTGTTTGTTTTTTTAAATACTTAAAACTTTTTTTAATTTGCTTATGTTAAATCATTTCAATTAGGACAATGTGTTTCTGCATTTCAAAATCACTCCACATTCTCTTTTAGTATCTCTAGAAAAGTTTTGTTGCTCATACACTGAGCTGATATGCTTTGTTGCACATAGATCAGCAGTTACGCCTAGTAGTGTACTGTCAGCATTAAGGTCGTTTTTAACTTTTTTTTGTCTTGTTACAATGTCATGCTGTAACAGTTGTGTAATAGGTTTAGCTAGGAAGAGTAGTAGTTGTATTAGTTGTAGCAACACCCTTTTAGCTACATAGTAACCTAATAGGTGGAATCAAGTAGAGATGTTCGAAACTGTTGAGTTTCGTTTCTTTTTTGAATTTTCGAAATTTTTTGAAAATTTCAAAAGTTCGAGTTTCGATTTTCGAAAACCGACTACTTTCGATTTTTGAAAACCGCCTACTTTTGATTTTTGAAAACCGGCTACTTTCGATTTTTGAAAACCGGCTACTTTCGATTTTTGAAAACCGGCTACTTTCGATTTTTGAAAACCGCCTACTTTGATTTTAAAAAAACGCCTACTTTCGATTTTTGAAAACCGCTACTTTCGATTTTTGAAAACCGCTACTTTCGATTTTTGAAAACCGGCTACTTTCGATTTTTGAAAACCGGCTACTTCGATTTTGAAAACCGCCTACTTTTGATTTTTGAAAACGGCTACTTTCGATTTTGAAAACCGGCTACTTTCGATATTGTGAAAACCGGCTACTTTGATTTTGAAAACCGCCTACTTTCGATTTTTGAAAACCGGCTACTTTCGATTTTTGAAAACCGGCTACTTTCGATTTTTGAAAACCGGCTACTTTCGATTTTTGAAACCGGCTTTTTTTTTTTCAAAAACAGTCAGGTTTATTCAATAAAAGCTTATCGTTTAAAATAGTGCTAATTTGCCCCAACCAATTAGATGTTAAACTATAGTTAGCAAAGACACTCCCATATTATTCTGCAGGAAAAGATGGTCTCATTGAAGACGAAACAAAGTGAAATGCCTGTTTCTTACTTTAGCCTGGCTTGTTACAGTAATTCTAATTCTTTTTTTAACCCAGTGGAATATTATCACTACTTTTTACTTTTAAAACGCTTTGAAAATATGTTACTGGCAGCTACTTTCAATCAAAAAGTTTGATAGGACCTAAAGTTCTAAAGCTATAACCAGGGAGATGTACTGAGAGCCACTCAGATTCCCTTCTTCATGTCCACCCTAAACAAGCTTTTAGATTTATGTAGGAAACCCCTCCAAACTCTGAAACTGTTTTACTTACAGTCCGAGATCGGAACTTAAATGGAGATATTCTCATGCATCTTCTGACTTTTTACTGAGCTGAATGAACACACCCCTGGGTGGACCTGCTAGTTATTGGCTGTGATGTCATCAGCAAAGACGATGACTGCGGATTTAACTGCTGTCAGACTTTTCTGAGGACACCAGTAGGAGAGAAAATATCTCCATTAAGGTACTGATCTGGGCCAGAATTAAAATGGTTCAGGGTTGGGGGTCCTCGTTTTGGTGGCGGACAAGCCTTTTAAAATCACACTAACTTATTTAACAATATTAAATTAAACAGGAGCCAATTGCTTTCCCCTTTCAAGTGTCCCTTTTAAAACTGATAATCGCACTAGAACAACATAAAAATATTTTACAAATGGTCACATAATCCACATATATGTCCCTGCCATTTATTCACTTAGCACATACAATATTTGTGTAACTTTGGATGTCTACACACCATCAGGTATCAATTTAGAGATTACTGGGATTTTAAATACATCATCAGGAGATTCAATAAAAGTTCTTATTGTTAAAATAGTGCTAATTTTGCCCCAACCAATCAGATATTATTTACATTTGAAAGTACATCTGATTGGCTGGGGTAAAATTAGCACCATTTTAACGATTAGAACTTTTATTGAATAACCCTTATAATTTGGTAACATTTGTAGTGAAATACTGGTTGGTTGTATTGGTCAGCAAAGTTAAAAACCAGTGGATATAAATTCAGAACTTCAATCTTGTGAAAACATGACACTACCCAAAGGCCTGTTTTCCTTTTGGAAAGAATGTATATTAGTGCTTGTGAGTAGAAGCGGTAATTCTCTCTGCTGGAGTTCATTGTTCTGGTGATGTCAGTTGTATAGCACTTCACACTGTGAAATAACCTGTGTCGATAAGGCCCACTAGGTTTAAACAATATGTGTACAGGACCTTAAGCAATGATTTTAGAAATACTTGTGCCTTATTGATTTTGGGAACCGGTCTACTCGTTTCTTATATTTATGTCCTGTATATATTTTAACATTGTCTTTTATTAATGACTAATTTCTGCATAACCGAACTTTGATTGCAAACCCCCTTTTGATCATATCTTATTCTTAATCTCTACACTTATATCAGATACCATTTTATCTTTTTCTACTGTCAACACCCTCACTTAAAAATATACATCCCATAAAATGCATGCTTGCGTTACTGATTGTAACATGTTGCTTTTTTTTGCCTTGTAAAACAGCAATAAATGCACTTAAGGTTATTTTAGTAGCCTTGTATAAAGAGTTTAGACCTAGCACCTACCTTAAAAAAGATATGTTGAGGCTATTTCTTTTCATTCTGCATTCCTGTCTAAGCAGGTAAATCAACCCATCCTGCAAAACATTGGCTAATAAATCAAGAAACTGAGGGTGTTTTCAACAAGGGACTAACATTAAATTCTGCTGAAACTGGTTTCCTAGCTCACGGATACTAATAGATAGTATTAGTCTTGCTTAGTTTGCAGACATGAAAATAAGATTCTACTTTCCGATGATTGTAATTCTTTTGTTTGTTTTTTAAATACTTAAAACTTTTTTTAATTTGCTTATGTTAAATCATTTCAATTAGGCAATGTGTTTTCTGCATTTCAAAATCACTCCACATTCTCTTTTAGTATCTCTAGAAAAGTTTTTTTGCTCATACACTGAGCTGATATGCTTTGTTGCACATAGATCAGCAGTACGCCTAGTAGTGTACTGTCAGCATAAGGTCGTTTTAACTTTTTTTTGTCTTGTTACAATGTCATGCTGTAACGTTGTGTAATAGGTTTAGCTAGGAAGTAGTAGTTGTATTGTTGTAGCAACACCCTTTTAGCTACATAGTAACCTAATATGGAATCAAGTAGAGATGTTCGAAACTGTTGAGTTTCGTTTCTTTTTTGAATTTTCGAAATTTTTTGAAAATTTCAAAAGTTCGAGTTTCGATTTTCGAAAACCGACTACTTTCGATTTTTGAAAACCGCCTACTTTTGATTTTTGAAAACCGGCTACTTTCGATTTTTGAAAACCGGCTACTTTCGATTTTTGAAAACCGGCTACTTTCGATTTTTGAAAACCGCCTACTTTTGATTTTAAAAAACCGCCTACTTTCGATTTTTGAAAACCGCCTACTTTCGATTTTTGAAAACCGGCTACTTTCGATTTTTGAAAACCGGCTACTTTCGATTTTTGAAAACCGGCTACTTTCGATTTTTGAAAACCGCCTACTTTTGATTTTTGAAAAACGGCTACTTTCGATTTTTGAAAACCGGCTACTTTCGATATTTGAAAACCGGCTACTTTTGATTTTTGAAAACCGCCTACTTTCGATTTTTGAAAACCGGCTACTTTCGATTTTTGAAAACCGGCTACTTTCGATATTTGAAAACCGGCTACTTTTGATTTTTGAAAACCGGCTACTTTCGATTTTTGAAAACCGGCTACTTTCAATTTTCGAAAATCGTCTACACATTACATTACATCTCTAGAATCAAGGATTACAGTGTAGAAGTCGTATTACTGAGGTCCAGAACCAACGTTTCTAGGGTGTAAAAAACTGGAAAAGTCTGCAATAAATGTTAGAATATTCCTAATAATCAAAGGGATTTCGCTAACTGCATTTCGCTATAAACATACATTTTTCTGGTTATTAAGACTGCAGGCATCATGCTATAGTAGTTGTGCAACAGATTTAGCTAAAAAGAGTTGCAGCTGTATAAAGCTGGGTACACACATCACAGATGTTTGAAAGATGACAGACAGTATATGCAAGATTTTTAAAAGATATTTTTTTTAAGATCAAGGTATACAGAGTTCCTGAGCATTCTCCCTATTCACAGCATGTGACTGCATGTTTCCCAGAACTGTGGCCAACTCCCCGCACAGGGAGATTCCCGGGGGGCGAGAGAAATTTCAGTCTTTTCCAAACAAAAACAAGGCCGACGGGAATGTTCTTCGGCAGTGTGATTGTTCGGAAAATGTGCTACACACAGTAATGATAAAGCATCAATAACATTGGATCAATACTGCCAGTATCGGTGCTTTATCGTTACTGTGTATACCCAGCTTTAGTTATAGTAAGGCTCCAGGTGTTATTACAGGTATCTTATTACTGAAAAGGACCAGGGTCTATAATTCATTAACATGTAAATCTGGAAGTGGCGTATGTATAATATTCCATATAATCAAAAAGAAGTAGGGTGACTGCATTTTCTAAACCTACATCTTTTCTTGTAGGAAAGATTCATGTGATGTTGCAGCCAAAATACATTTGCAAAAATATACTCCCCCAAAATCAAATTATTCCCAAGGTTAAATGAGCCTGTTTCTTCATTGATATTTACACATGAATTTGTTCATCTCTGGAATGAAAATATTCTATTACATTGAAAGTGTTTATTAAAACACCTGTTTCATTTTTGTTTGGGAGAGATCCAACAAATTAAGTAACTCTGAGCATTCCATTAAAAAAACAAAAAAACATTAATGTGTGTAACCATGTCCTTTTATTAAGAAAGCCACAATCCTGAAAAAAACAAAAACAAGGTTAACAATGTAAACTGCCAGATCTGCTCCATTCGATGTATTTTAGGATTCTTTTTTTCTATGCGCCTGTTATGGAAATACTGTTACTATTGGTTAGACATCTCAGGCTGTCATTTTTGGTAGAGAACAACCTACATAATAATTCATGGATAAATTAACAAAATGTTGTAAGTGTATTATAAAATTAGACACATAAGGGAACACTGACAGTGTTCAATTGTGAAATCCTAACACATGGGAAATAAAAGAGAATGTCAAATAAATATGTAATACTTTACATCTCAACAGCTGTATTTACACACGTCTGAACAATGTCTTTGCTTTTAAATGGCATGTCCACCCCCAAAACTATAATCTCATTCCCCCCCAGTAATGGCCCCATCATGTAGTGTAATAAAATCCTTACCTCACATCCCAGCTCCATATGGTTCTCCTGTAGTCCCTCCAGAAAGTCCCAAAAACTGCCCACCAGGAGGATAGCAGAGTTCATATAGGACTCTGCCTCCTACCTGGCCTCCGGGAGAAGTTTGACATGCGTACTGCAGCCCTTCTCCCCCTCCCTCCCCCTCCCTCTCCCTCCCTCTCCCTCCCGTTTTGCTATCCCTCCCCCTACAATAAAACCCCTTGGCCACCTAATAAAATATGTTTTCCAAGCCCCAACCGCATAAAAATTATTTTTATAAAGTCCCCAGAACTGTACTTACCTTCCCCTTGCTCCCCCAGCATTCTGAGAAGCCGGCAGCCGCGTCCATGATTGGCTGCCTCTCAGCCAATCACGGACGTGGCTGCCGGTCCTGCCCCCTGCTTGCAGTGTCTCGCAAGCAGAAGGCCGGGCCAGGCGCCAGAGGAGAGAGGGAAGGTAAGTAAAGAACTGGGGACTTTCTTAAATTAATTTTATAGCGGTTGGGGCTGGGGGAGGGTATTCTATTACCTGGCAAAAGTTTTAATTTAGGGTGGACATGCCCTTTAAGAAAAATATTTTGCAAAGAAAAAAAAAAAAGGAGGATCATAAAAAAATCATTAAAAAATTAAGAGAAGTTTTCCTGGTGTCCCCGAATATGCTAGCTTTCCGATGATGTCCTTCAAACGAAATAATATGATTGGTGTGCGTATAACAAGAACTAGAGACAAAAGTGTCCCTAGACAGAACCCAAAAGAACTTGGTTATCAGGTGGAAGGGAAGGGATGCAAACATGTTGTGACTGCATTGTTCTTTGGCTATTAACGGAGATGTGTTTGAACATCTACAGAGAAATCAGGATTAGGAGAACATTTACTTGTGACACAATGTATGGCGTGTATGTTATATGTCCATGTGGTCTCCTACGTTGTATCTTTACATATGAGTCTACCTAAAGAGTTACTGGAATGGGGGGACTTTGATGGGAAACAGACTAACTCTGTAGAATGTAGAAATAAACTGTATAAATCCACAAATTACATGAATGGATTGTTTAAAAGTAAAAAACGGGGGGGGGGGGATAATTTATACTGAACCCTGTATAGTATATTATGAATAAGTATGTCGTTCGTGATTGGAGGGCGATGAGATGACTTCACGTTTAAACATTATAAAAGGGAAAATGCTGTTTGTGTAAATTGCATACTGAACCCATGTGGCTTGTAAAAGGACAAATTGGGGAAATTGGAAAAAGTATAAATAAAAAAGAAAAGATGATAGTGCTGCTTCCATTGTCTATTTTTTTTTGTATACACAGTGGAATTCAGTAGCCCCATCAGGAACTTGGGCACCCAAAAAGGAATGAAATAAAGTGTTACTTGAAGATGAGTTATCTGTGTAATATACATATTTATATAGTGCACATACCACAATGGAACTTCTCTGTATTGCTCCTATGTATAGGAGTCTGACAGTACTGGTGTGGTATCTTCTTATCTTTATTTAACATGCTAATGAAAACACAAACGGGTTTATTCAATAAAAGTTCTTATTTAAAATGGTACTAATTTTGCCCCAACATATCAGATGTAAGGTTTCAAATGTTACATAATTTCTGATTGGTTGGGGCAAAATTAGCACCATTTTAAAAGATAAGAACTTTTATTGAATCTTCCTGAAAGTTTTGGAGAGAGCACTCCCCTTCCATCGGCAATGCTTTGCCTGAGGAAGGGAGGGAGGGAGGGAAGGAGGGAGAGAGATGTGTTTGTTTGCTTACATTAGCAGATGTGTGCATATCCCCATATTAGATTTGGCCATTGCAATAATATTGCCATCTTAGAAACCATTTGCCTAACAGCAGAGCGGATTGGTTCATTAAAACATATTCCAGATGCATCTTATTAAATAGCATGGTGTCAAGGCTATAAATATTCAGTTGGCACAAAATTTGATTGGATCTAAAGAAGATTCATTGCAGTAGTTGCTACTTGTGCTTTTTGTTTTTTTTTATTTGGCTTTTCAATGCATAGTGAAGTTTGCATGTCACCACCTATAGCTTGAAGGCTTCAAAAATTTACAGTCCATATTACATCTTGTTTTTATATAAATGAAAATGAGCTGTTTGCTATTTGTGCTTAGAATTGTCTAATATTTTTCTATAAATGAAGAACAGTGTAATATCTATCTGTACAAGAAAAAGAAACCATGGCTATACATTTCAATGGGGGAGATTTACCCAGGTAAATCTTCTCCCCGACATTCAATTTTGCCTTTGCGCCCTTGGGTGAACCCTAAAAGGGATTTGCCCAAAGCATGAATTGAACACCGGCTATTAAAATAGTGCAGACGTGATATTAAGGTAATGTATTAGTTTGCCTCCGCACTCCCCTTTAAAGATCACTTCTTTTTTCTGGGTGCTACTATAAAGCCACAGCCAATGGCCAATCAAACATATATGATAAAAAGATATAGCGCACTCCAGTCTTAGAAAATCCAGTGTATTTATTCACACATGTAACGTTTAGGTACCTGTGTGGTATCTTCTTAAGACAACATAATATAACCGTGATATTAAATCGTGAGAGCCAGATGCGCGGGTGTCTTTTACATAATAAAAGGGTGACAATTATTTTATTATATACTATCAGGGTTATTTAATAAAAGTTCTTATCGTTAAAAATGGTGCTAATTTTGCCCCAACCAATCAGATGTTAGCTTTCAAATGGTAAATAATATCTGATTGGTTGGGGCAAAATTAGCGCCATTTTTAATGATAAGAACTTTTATTGAATCTCCCTGTTTGTATGTACCCAACAAACAGTCCAATTACAAGAAGTCATATGACTTTGCCAGTGAAGATCACAGATAGAGAAATGAGGGACTGAATGAATGAATTTTGTATTTGTAGTTATTGTAGGTTTATATTGATTTTTATATTTTTCATATGTAGATTTAAGCTATTTTGCTTTTCTGGTCTCACAAGGTGTTCTTTACCTTTATGGATTTCTTTTCACTTTTTTTTTTTTAAAATCAAACCTCTAATTTATTTAATTACCAAGAAAATAGAATATATCCCAAGATTATTGGTATATTTATTAATAGTGGAAATCTTCTCAACCTCATTTTTGTTTTCTGCTTGGTAGCTCCTGGCAATAAAATAAAAAAATAAAAAAAGCCTAGTTATATTAAAATAATTTGTATATCTATATATCTATATAGTATGGTTTAGTATATGGTATGGTTTACTATAATAAAGTAATATAGTATATATATATATATATATATATATATATTATATAATATTTCTCATCAATAGTTATGTTAATACCCTTTTACTATATTGGACTTAATATTATTAAAAAGAAAGTAGAGAAATTTTAAGAGATGTAATGACTTCACATCTTTATAAATTTGCCTCTATGACATCACATTTTCCATACTGGCATCTAATACTGACTAATGATTTTAAGAATTGATTTCCATAATTTTTAATGTTAAGTTCCTGTTCATTCAAGTTTTCAAATCATCTGAAACAAGCATTTGTCTTTCCATTACGAGAAAGAAATCTTCATCTCTGTGCAATGTGGTCTGCTATCTCTCCAGCTGTAGACGTCTCGATAAATGGACTGTGCCTTGGAAAAGGAAAGGACCTAAACACAGAGGTATTCCCTTCACGTTTACAGCTAGAAAAGCAGAACAATTCCATTTGCTGCTTCCTCAACATGCTTCATTTCAATCTGCAGATGATTTATCATAAATATCTGAAATACAGAAGCTTTTGGCTGAATTATCATTCTCTCTACCCCCCCAAAAAAACACTAAATATTGGAGAAAGGAAAGGCCTTGAACCTGATTTATTTCCTTCTATTATTATATAAGACTGCAGGGTAAAGATGTATAAAATGTGTTATCCGCTAGAACAAATACTGATAGCTAACCAAGAATCTACCTATTCTGATGTCTGTTGTTTACAGGTTAATTAAGCTCATCACAGCACAACAACATAAAAACGTAACCACTGCCAATAGGCAGCAATAGATCTGGGCAATAAATACAGAGACACACGTTTCATAACACCAATGCTTTTCAATAACAGCTGTAGCTTGAGTTCACATAAAGATTCCCACAAAACTGGGTGTCCTAGATAACCAATTATTCTGCCAACACCTTTTAGGTCAAGACCATGTCTAATCAGCTGTGTAGTTCTATATCCCATTTATCATAGTTATTGTCAGCAACAGTTGAACATCTGCAGGGGACACTTTGCAAATGCAGTTTCATGTTAATTTCTAGCTTTACTTCACATTTACAGTTTACATAGTATTGGTGGTTGAATAAAGACATATGTCCATCTAACCTTTAACAGCCTTCCCATGATCAACCTAACAGTTGAACCAGAGGAAAGACAAAAAAAAATCCTTCCTTATTCTAATTGGCGATCAGAAAAGATCCTTGGATCCACCAGAACTATCAGGGTTATTCAATAAAAGTTCTTATCGTTTAAAATGGTGCTAATTTTGCCCCATCAGATGTTAGCTTTCAAATGCTAAATAAGATCTGATTGGTTGGGGCAAATTTAACACCATTTTAAACGATAAGAACTTTTATTGAATCTCCCTGATACAGGATGATTCAATAAAAGTTCTTATCGTTTAAAATGGTGCTAATTTTGCCCCATCAGATGTTAGCTTTCAAATGCTAAATAAGATCTGATTGGCTGGGGCAAAATTAGCACCATTTTAAATGATAAGAACTTTTATTGAATCTCCCTGTATATTTATTAAAGGATAATCATACTAATCCCCTGTTCCATAGCACCCAGGGATGAGAACTTAAATCGCTAAGTTCTCACCCCTAGGTACTTTACCTAACAGCTCTTATACTTACCTTAAGTTTTCCTTGGTGCTCCAGTCTGTTCCTGCCCTCTGCCCTCTGCCAATGGGAAGATATGCTTCTTTGCAGAGTGTGTCTTCCCGTTGGCTACACCACGTAAGTGGAAATGGACCGGAATGCAGAGATAAACTTACAGGGAGATTCAATAAAAGTTTTTACCATTTAAAATGGTGCAAATTTTGCCCCAACCAATCAGCTAACATCTGATTGGTTGGGCAAAATTAGCACCATTTTGAACAATAAGAACTTATATTGAATAACCCTGTTAGTGTAAGTAAGTTCAGCTGATAGTTAAAGTACCCAAAGGTGGAAGGTGTTTTAGATCCCTCTGGACACTACTAATGGTAGGAAGAAACAGAGCGAGGGTGAGTATAATTGTCCTTGAATACCAGTATTTTTCAATATTTTTTTTTAATATGTTTGAAAAATAAAATGAAATCCCTGCTCTTCGTCAGGGTTAGTGAGGATCTTTGTGCTGTTTCTGTCAGCCGCTAGGAAGCAAAGCTGCAGCTTACTTATTTAGATCTGATGAGCACTACAAAGCATGGTAATTATAGCTGGGTCCCCTTTAAAGCTTTATTTGCAGTCATTTACAAAGGGTTGGTTTTCAAAGGGAATGTGTGAGTTGCAGCCACCTGTGTATCCATTGCAATTCATTTAATATCAATGGGCGCTTTTTAATAGCACAAAATAGCTGGTGTTAAAGTAACACAGTGGGCAGAACTCAAATGGATTTACCTAGAGCAGCAAATATATATAGAGAGAAGCCAAGAACTTGTGGCTCTGTAAATTTCCCTATAAGATATTCATTACAAAGACCAGTGTCAAATGTCGGCCAACTATTGCTTAGTGTATAGGACTGTATTGCCATTTGGTCGGGCATCGTTGATAATCAGTAATCAGACCTGAGAAATCATCAACAAGGCCCAAAGCTCACACCCATACACCAGGTGATAGTTGGCCAAAACAGATGTTCGTTTGACACTCATGTGTTGTGGATCAGGCTTGTGATCCCACATGTTAATGGGGCTCTAATCCGATTGTACTACATATGGCTAGAGATGGCCAGTTCGCGGATCCGAAACCGGATCTGCGGCGGATTTCCGAGAACCGGGGATCTCGCGGATCTTCTGGAATTCCGCTTTCCAAATTTTTTCCGAACTGCGGTCGAAAATTTTCGAAAAATCGGTAAATTTCAAAAATTCTGAACATTTCGAATATTCTAGAAAATTTGAATTTTTCCCGGGAAATGGTCTGGGGAACTTTCTAAAAGAATCTTATTCTGATTAGTTACAATCAGAATTTTCAGAAATAATCTGATTGGTATACCAACCAATCACATTCTTTTCCTGTCAGAATTGGTTACAATTAGATTCTAATCTTATTGTAACCAATTCTGATTGGCATACTAACTAGAGATGGACCGGATTGTGGAACCAAACCTGTTTCCATGGCAGATCTCCGAGATCTGCCAATCCGCGGATTTTCCGAACCCACCTTTGAACATTTTCGAAGATTTTCATGTATCAAATTCTCCAATGGCAGCTGTTTTTACCCGTGCCAACCCCCTGGGTATAAAAGGCAGCTAGACAGGTGCCACTTTGTCAGTGTGTTAAAGTGAGTTTAGTGGAGACCTGACAGTGTAGGAGTTATAGAGTTTTTTTTACATGCTTTTGAAGCTTACTGTGTGTGAATTTTAGTGTGGTGGATTAGCACTTGTTGTTAACCACTCCTGTATTCACACAATTTGGGACCCAAAAGTCCTTTTGAGGACTGACCCCCCCTATAAGTTTTTTGGACAAATTTAGTGGCAAATTTTAGAGGTCTACTGGCCTTATTTAAAAACACACAGTATTCCAGTTCAGTGATACAGTGCATTATCGATAATGTACAACCGCGGCAGTAAATTAACGCTGAACGTTCGTTAATTAACAAACCAATTTTGGAGGACCAAGACAGTGGTATGGATGTCAAAATGAAGCGCCAGCCAGTGCTATGTAGCCCCTCCATTATAGTGCACTTCTAGCGCTGTACGTGCCTTTTGCCCATTGCCCAAGCGCAGGATTGTTAAGGGGGGGGGGGGTTTCTGAAGAAGCACAGTAGGAAGTTCATGACTAGAGATGGACTAGACCCAAACTTGAACACACAAATTTGAACGTTCCCAGACTTTAGCGCTCCTATACAGAAAATAGAGGAGCGGTCACTTACCTCCTCCGTTAGTGGAGCTCCACGTCAGTGGCCTTTCAGCATGTCCTTGAAAACATATACACTGCAAATAACAGGCTTCAAGCTTTAGGGTTTTAAAACTTCACCTTTATTTGTAAGCAATTCTAATTGGATACATTAAAATTATTTTAGAAAGAATCTGATTGGTATACTAACCAATAAGATTCTTTTTCAATCAGAATTGGTTACAATCAGATTGGTCTGTTCCCCAGACCATTTCTGAGGTCCCAGAGCCATTTACAGTAAGTTACTGAATAATTTTTTGCGAAATTTTCGAAAATTCCTTGGACACTCGAAAATTCCTTGAAAACTCGAATTCCAAGAAAATTTGAAAATTCTCGAATTTTCAAAAAATATCGAACGCGGCTCGAAAATAGAATGCGGAAGTTCGAAAAAAGGTGCAATCGTGAGGAAAGTTTTTTTTTTTTTAGTTCTGGGTATATGTACATGTTCCCCAGACCATTTCCCAGGTCCCACAGCCATGTACAGTAAGTTACCATTGCTGTTTTACCTTATATTTATGCGGATCTGTGCGGATTTTTTCTTCCCATTGACTTAACTGGGTTTTTACGCGGATTTTCGAATTTTTTCGAAAATCCGCGAATCCAGAGGCGGAACTGATTTCAGCAGTTTCGGCCATCTTTACATATGGCATATTTATAAAGGAATGCTATTTCACCATTTTGCGTATGCCAGACTTTGCTAAGACAAATAGCATTATTTTTGCTGTATTTTCTGTATAAACCAGATAATTTTCGTTGCTGCAATATGCGGTGGAAATATCGCGGTTCTCGTTGTATTTGTCCAGTATAGTAGCGAAGAATCGAAAGCGAAATAGCACCAGAACGTCTGCCAGTCCATGGCTGCAACTGAGATTTAGGCCACATTACAGGGGGGTCTTTAGAAGCTAAATTTATATGTGAAAATAAGACCCCATTAAATTAAAGCAACGATCAAGCAGTTATCACCAGAATGGTGAAATGTGTTAAAAGCGAATTGCCAAATTGCGTTGGTTTGAGTTTTCATGGGGAAAACTTAAAGGAGAACTAAAGTCTCCAGACAACATTGTCCCAATAGACAATAGACAGAGTACATTCACAAACATACAACAAGCTGTGTCTCACCTCTCCCTTTGCTGTGGCCATTGGGTGATTTATAAAAATAGCCTGTGAGTACTAGGGGTCAGCTCCCACTATCCACCTTAGCTGGGTAAACCCCCAGCTAAGTGTCTGTGTACAGGCACATGCTCTGTAGTGCTCAACAGATCAAAACAAGGAAGTTGCAGCCTTGCTTCCTAGAAGCTAACAGCCAATCACAGTACATCACAGAGATCCTCCCTGACGCAGAACAGAGATTTCAGTTGTTTGTTTTCACATTCAATGCTCCTGTCCCAACAATGATATAATCCTTTACTATACAAATATAAAAGTAATCTTTACAGTGTATTTCATAGATAGCATGGATGTAAGAAACGGAATACTAACATTTCAGCAAAAATAAAAAAAAAAAATAAAAGTAAGTCTGGGGAATAGAACCTGCAACCTGTACATTTACTCTGTCTTGCTAAAAGCAGAGCTCTTAGGGCCCTATTTATAAAAGATCGTTATCGTAAAATAACGACCGGTATTTTACGATAACGATCGGTATTTAACGAACTACATTTCAAGTCCAGTTGATCTAATTGAATACAACAGATATCTGGGGATAATTATTTTTTAAAATTGGAAGGGAAAGCTTAAATACCCCTACAAGCACAGGGCAACATACAAACGCACATGTAGCCAAGGATAAATCTGAACCCAGACATCAGTACTAATCCCTAAGCCACCATGTGCAGAGATACATAAAATGTATTTTCCATTTGAATTTCCACAGGTTTCTCGTTTATTGAACTGGCAGGTGGTAGGAGAGCACTCATTCTTTTCTAACTTTCTCACTCACTGGAGAACCTATGTAACGTAATAAGGGTAACTATAACAATCCCACACAGCTAACTCTGAAGTGCATATTTAGGGGCTGATGCAATAGAATGTGCAAAAATGTGCCCGCCCCATTAAACTGCAGTGACCAATCAGCTCAAACTGCAGTAATCCAGTAAATATCTAACATCTGATTTGTGGCTGAATAACATTATATTGTATTTATTCTGACATCAAAAAATAGTACTATACTACTATGAGGCGTATCACAGATCCTGGTTTAAAAATGAACCTGGATTTGATTGAGAAATGACGGTCATGAAAAATTCAATAAATATCGAACTTGTGTACGATTAACTAACCCCCGTTTTTGGTGATAACCCCCAAAAGCAGCGTTTTGGCAATATCTCTCAAATGTTCCATTTTGTTTGATAACCCTCGAATGTTCCGTTTCTTTGATAACTCTCGAATTTATCGCTCGTTTTCGGTAACCATGGAATGTATCATATTGGCAACCGTCAATTGATTAAAGGGCATGTTCACACAAAACAAAATTCATTGGCTGTGATGTCAGCAGTCACAGTCTTGTGACTGTATGGAGGGAGGAGTCAGCTTCCACTACCATAATTGGGGCAATAATTGTCTTTAAATATCTAGTTAGTAAAACATCTAATAATGTGCTGAAATTCAGTTAATCATTTTAAAATCCGCCCCCATTATAGAACCCTATGGGACCAAACAGTCCAGTAGTAGCAAGCAGATAACTCGACAGAGAACCCCTTTCCCCTAGGACCTACTTGTAGAGGAACACGCAAACAAGAACCAGGGGAGCTGTAATTTGGGTGTGAACTGACGGGGGTGGTGCAGCCTTAATACCCTGGGGGTGAGGGTGTATGGCTGACCTGGAGGGCTGGTGATTGAGCACAGCCTTGACACAAGGAGTTGAAGCTAGAGTTATTGTTGCTTTATATGTTGATCTGAACATTTGGATTGGCAGTTAGGAGAGGAATTTGATTGTTGCCTGCTAAACTTTCTAAACTGAAAGAGATGAGGGTGGTATGGTAGTGTGATGCCAGAGCACTGTGCTGGACTTGAACTTGTATTAAAATGTCTGTTTAACTGAAGGTGTGGAGGAAATGTTGGCTGAGGCTACACCATGACTTAACGGCAACGTGTGCAAAATGCTTCACACACGTTACCATCAGTTTGTAATGCAATCTGCGCAATAGTCTACTATTGGAGCACATGCTCTCAGAGTTCTGTGACCTTTAGAAAATTACTCCACCTGTATCCACAAGCTTTTATATGGTCATACAACTCAGCAGTGTACAGTAATTTAAACAAAGACACACATACATATAAATTGTATAAATCCTTCCAATGCCCTATATGTATAAGCAGTAAAAATCAATTTGGCTACTAAGCTTTTCTGTGACTCTACTTGCAGTAAATTAACAATTGCTTTCTGCTTGAACCAACCCTGTGCAGAGCAAACAGATAAAAGAAAAACATTCTCTGGAACAAAAGAGCTACAGATATATTATATCACACACACACACACACACACACAATACATAAACTTACTTACACAATAGATACTCTATAAGCAGTAGAAATAATTGAGGTGTTAAGTTTCCTTGTGTACATACACTGACTTTAATAGGCCAATCGCTGTCCTGTAGGTAAAGTAAGTAACCCAAGCCTCATTAATAACTTAATGTTAACTACATTTTTTTTTACTATGCATTCTGCAAAACATATATATTTAGGTCTAGGGGGATCTCTCTATTCGTAAGGCTACACACAAGCAGATATTTTGGGCTGACCGATATTTGAGATACAAATATATCATTCAACTGGGCTTAGTGCCACCATCTGAAAGCTTTTCTAATTAGTCAATTCAATGAATGAATGAATTTTTACAGAAGTATCAGAAGGATATATTAACTGATTTAATATTTGAACACCTAAAAAAACTGCTCAAAAAGGGAAATAAATGGATATCCAAACTAAAAGGATAACAAGGAGAATGAAAGAATTGTCTACAGGGAGAGGACACGTAACCAAACTTTGGCCCATATCTACTGAGAAACCATGATCTGGGTGGCCATGTACATCATGATAATAATTTGCTTCTGACTTGCTGTAAATAACCATCGGGAAATTGGCTGAAAGGGAAACAAAAAACAAGATAAGTGGCTAATGAGTTCAATGAGCCTGAAAGTGTCTTTCACCAAGAAATGAATTGAAGAGAGACTCAACTATTACAAAGCAAAGTAGTCGGAAGCTGGAATAATCAAGATGTGTGATGATGGAAGAGCCAGGTAATGCGTTTGCCGTAACCCTGTATGGAAGAGAGGCAACTTGTTTTGTTCAGGCTGATTAAGAGAGTAGAATGAAAGGCAAATAAGAAATGTACACACAAAACAAAGTGCACTGGATTTCAGGTAAACACAAAAAATCATCGGTATTATTTACAGTTGAAATGGAATGGCACAGATGAAAGAAAAGTCAAAATAAAAAAGAGACATTTTCTCCAAATTACAGGACGAAGAATGGAGAGGAAACAGGGTTTGAATCAAATAGAAACTCAATCACTAAATAAAACACAAGCATCACTACAGAGATTCCTGATATCTTTGTACTGACAAGCATCTGTACATAACCTCAATGACACGGTCACCCAATAAATGTATTGATTTTTGTTCACATTTACAGGAGAAAGGCCTAGGTCATACACAGAGATTAGTAGCAACTACTTGTAGCTCCCTATGAATAGTTTTAACTGTTACCAACAGGCATATTAATCAATGGTTCCAACAGAACATAATGAAACATGTTTTTAGTTTGTTACAAGAAGATGGTGTGGCCTAGTCCCAATATTAAAAAAGTACATGTTTAGATTTGTGTGTGAAGGTTCTCATTCATCCAGGTCATGGTATATCTGTTGTATTCAGTTAGATCAACTGGACTTAAAGTTTAGTTCTTGAGGACGATTCGCTAGTCATCCGACTGGCTTTCTTAACTCAGAATAACTTGTACAAGAATCTTTGGCAATTATGTACCCTAGAAAATCCCAATTAGTGTATCACAGCTAAGTGTTAAGGGCGTGATTGCATTGTGGCTAAGAGGTGTTATAGGAACGCCCAGAGTAAGGTGTCAAAACAGCATTGTACATGGCAGACAGTTGGTGTTCAACCCCCCCACCTCTATTTAGGCTTGGTTTCTTTATTTCCACATAAATGGCCTCCTTGACACCTCTCTTGAACCAGTCATATTTATTTGCCAATATGTTAACATTACAATCTTCAAAGGTATGTCCTTTTTTCTTAAAAAGCAGGTACACGGCTGAGTCCTGGCCCGAGGAATTGTCTCTTCTATGCTGGGCCATACATTGATGCAGTTGCTGTTTGGTCTCACCCACATACAAATCAGAGCACTTTTCTTGTGTTTCTGTATTGGGTCTTTTGGATGTACCAATTGCTGCCTCGGTGTGTTGTTTGGTTCAAAGCAGACTGGGATACGGTGTTTTTTGAAAATTCTTCTTCTTCTACATGTCTATTTCTAATTCTCAGTTTGTTTGTATAATATATATAAATTACAGCAATGCAATATTTTGAGGAACACTTACTCCTTTCATTTTAAGCTTGGAATGGCGAACATTGATTATTCATATTAAAACAAAAAACTTGTCAATTGTCCATTACCTGCCCCAACCTCAACTGAGATATTTTGCACTTTATTACTTTCATTACTAACCAGATATTTAAGGATAATTATTGTCCCCATTCTGGCAGAGTAAGCTGGGCCCTCCTTCCATGCAGTTAATCAAGGTTGTAACAACTGACATCACAGCCACCTGCTGCCTCATCTGCACATGTTCAATCTTATAAAAAGCTCATTGAGTAGAGGGAGGAGGCAGATACCTTTGCCAGGTAGGAATAGAACATATAATTAAAAATGCTTACAAATGCACTAAGTCATGACTCTTTTGTTTTAAGGGTCTACATGCCCTTCAAACTGGGGGAACAGGGAGGTTGTAGAATACTCGCTGTGAAATGTAATATCGCTCCTTTGCGCTACTTACGTGACCACGCTACACAGATGCAGTTATCATATCGGGAGTGGGTCATTGGAATAGCATTGGGCTTTTTTTTTTGAAAGGGTGTTTCTGGGTGCTGTTTTCAACAAGTACTAAAAACTGCGCAGGCCCCCCAAAACCACTAGAAAACTCACCCTTCCATATTTCATAGGGTAGCATGGGCTTTGCATACATAGCTCATGTACGTACATTTCCCTAATAGTCCAGCAATTCTGTGTTTTTAAAATCTCTTTAAAAGGGATTGGAAGTTTTGGATAGGCTGAATATACGGAGATACAGTTAGTTAAAGGGTATCTCCACTCATAATATTGACTTTTAGGAATCCAGTTCTGTTGAAGAATGGGAGGTAAAGGGGCTGTGCCTTACAGGACTTACCCACTCGTTCGCTCCCCCGGCGCTTAGCCTGACAGGTCCTGATGGACCTTGTCTTCTATGCGCATAGAAAACAAAGGCCGTCGGGACCTGTCAGACTAAGTGCCAGGGGAGCGAGCGAGAGGGTACATTTCTTACCTTCTCTCCTGGCTCCTGTTTGTTCTATTGAAGAACGGAAGGAAAGGCACAGCTCCTTTACCTACTGTTCTTCAATTGAACTGGATTCCTAAAAGTCAATATTATAAGTGGAGATTAAATTAATACTTAGGTGTATAGATGTTAACTGTTATACATGGTGTCTAACATGCATTAGGGCTTGTGTGACCTGAGCCTTAATACTATTTTCCTTTTTTAACATGTTTAAACAATCACTTAAATCACTATATGTGTATTTGTGAAATGGAACCAATAGCATTTATTTCTGTACAAAACGAAGCATAGTTAAGTGATCACATATGGAGGTCTCTGTGTATTACATAACAGACAATGATTTGTTTGGTCCATAAATATACATAACAAATTCATCTGATGAAGCACATTTCTTAAAATCCATGTGCAAACAGCCCGGTAGATTCTGTTTTAAGATTTTGCTATGAATAAAAGTAAGACTCTATTTGCTAGTTATTATCATTGGATCATTAGTTTTGTAATGGCAACCATAAATATCGGACAAATTTGTCAGATAGATTTTCATGCTATGATAGCGAAATCACAAAATGAGGTGGTAAGGAGCTCAAACCACTAGGAAACAAAATCCTTAATTAAGAACAGCGTTTCCATTCTGTAGCCTAGTTCGAGCAAGGAGTAAAACTTTGCATAATGTGGGATGATACATGGGAAGATTAATGCATCTAACAAGATGCTGCTTGGGTACGTAAGAAGTGGAGCAGTGAGTAATTAACTTGTGCATGTTACAGGATAATAATAGGTTTCTTCAATTTGCCATCTGTCCGAATCCTTTAGACCCAAAAGCCAATTAGGATATTGCAGACACACTATTCTTGGAACTAAGGAAATCAGAAGACACAATACCAGATGCACTGTCCACATTGTTATTATCATCATTGTTGTGCAGGTGCATTACTGTTTAAGTTTGGGTTCTAAAACAAGATATTTTGCTCAAAAGCAATTCGGTCAAATTTTGGTCATGATTAAAGGTATTAATTAATAATAAAATCTTGGTCTATACATATTTACAAAGTTTCCCTTTACCCTTTGTAGAAATCTTGTCAAGAATAGAAAAATGAATTTACATATTTTTAATAGGAATGTGAGCTGTCATCCTGATTACTGTCAAGGTAATTGAAGATGTCAATGGAATAGTGAACTAGTTACCAAATTATCCAGCGAAATCGTAAAGGTGACATTTGTATGTCTAGTTTACCAAGGGATACCTATTGAATGAATTGCCCTTCAGATATTAGAATGTGCTTTTTATGTTGTATGAATGGAAGACAAGGGGGCTGATGCAATAGGATGTTTGCCTGTCCTATAAATCTACAGCAACCCACTAAAAAAGTTAAAGGAGAACTATAGTGCGTATACACTTTTTCCAAAAACAGTTAAAATGAAAAGTACCTGGCGTAGGGAGGTAGGATTGGTACTTTCTACCTCCTAACATTGTTTCTATTAGAAGCTGCAGCAGAAAGAAAACTGCTTCTGCCAGGCTTCCTGAATGCTTCAGCCCTATCTTTAATACAGGAAGGCCCAGGGCCATAACCTGGCAAATGAAAACTGTATGTGCTATAGCTCCTCAACAAAACAATATTGGGAGTAGGGAATAATCAATCCTACCTCCCTGCCCCAGGTACTTTTCATTTCTAGAAAGTTAATTTTTACAGTATAGTTGTCCTTTAACTTTTGATTGGATAGTGGTCAAAATTATAAAGAATGGTAGTTTATAAGCAACTTTGTGCAAAACAAACCATACAATCATCTCGTTATTTATTATAAAATATTGATATGCGCAATATGCAAAATTATGTTGTTAAATTGGGTATTCTAACAAAAATACATTTACCGAGATTAAGCTTTCTTTTTTTAATGACTGTGCAGATAATATGATATTGTATGGGGCCAAGGAATGTGCATTGATTATCTTTTCTATGTTTGTATATATATATATATATATATATGTATAGTTTATTTAGAAAATGCCACTTGGGGACGCAGCTCTGTACAGTAATAAAATACAATAAAGTCATACAAGGGGGATAGACACATAGATAGATCAGTACATAAATATATAAATTATATAAATAGAAGTTCTAGAGCTTTGCCACAAGAGGAAAGGAGGTCCCTGCCCTGTAGAGCTTACAATCTAGTTATACACAAAGACAACAAAATGCAGCTCAACCCTCTAATTATAATTAATTTTAGGTGCGGTGTAAATAAGTTCGGCAATTTAAACATTACACAAAAGACTCCATCATTCAACTACACATATAGTCATAAATGAATAGGTGTAAGGCTGGGTACACACCAGCAGATATTTTTGGCCGTCCGACTGACCGATTCACTGCACTTTCGGTTGGTTGTCCGACAATATCTGCTGGTGTGGGGCGGCTGGCTGCCACTGACCAATGATCGTTCGCCTGGATCGGTAAATTCCGATCGATTAAGGGGTTCCCTATAGTACCACATGATCGATCGTTCGCACTTATATATAATTTTTCGCGACATCTGTCCCAGCCGAGTGCTCACTCGGGACAAATAGTCCCTTTGTGTGTATCCAGCCTATAAGTTAAACATACCTGCAATGAAGGGTAGCAACCTGCACTGAGGTCAAAATGGATACATATATATATATATATATATATATATATATATATATATATATTTAGTTGTTTGTACAAACATGCCACTGATACTGTCACTCCAAGGCAGTATCCCAGCATCAGTCCTAACCTAGTGAGAAAGGTACAATCCCTGGGGGGGGAAAAGACCATACCTGCTTTACTCTTTATTTAGTATGACCTCTTCCAGGGAACCATGTGGGCTTACAAAGCTTATGAACCTTCTTTTTATCTGGACTGCCTTTAAAGGGGCAGGGAATTAATTTACACAGGAAGCAAACATGTGTGATTAATAATCACACACTGTTGAGAGCGAAACGCGTTCGGCATTTACTCATATAACCACATGTCCTCCCTCTTTGTTCTCCTTTCCAGACATTACAGTGTAATTCCTTTCGTGACAATTAACTATACCATGACAATGGACAGGTAAGTGTACTATTTACTGGGGAAATGGAGACTAGCACTGACTAGTATACTACCCAGTAGTGAGGTCTCTTGTATTATATAATGTTTTTAATTGTTTCTAATGTTGCTATCACGGTCCTCACCCCATGTTCATTTATAATAATAAAGTGTGTGTATATACAACTATTTCTTCAAAAGATTGAGTGCTGTGCATCTGTTTCTTCTTTTGATTATTCAACTAGGAAACCTATCTCTTGTAGAAAGAAATTTAGGAGATGAGTGGTTTTCCTAATAATCAGTCCCTTGGAGTAATATGGCTTTGTTTTAATTAAAAAACTTGCAGGAGAATTTAAACACATTACAGTGTGAAATGATGTGGATTTGCCAAACTTACAGTAGGTCAATGTGAAAACACAAGACCAATCACAGTTCACTTTCTAGATCTTTTGTAAAAAAATTTCATGGCACTAAAAAAAAAAAAAGAGCAAGTCAGATGTTGCCCTCAATAACAAGGGCAAGTTATGAGTAATTGTGGTTGTTATGACATTGTTGGACAAGTGAGATATTTGTGAAATATGAAAAAAAAAATCTATAGACAAAGAAAAATGTGACAGGGTTGAAAATGCTATTGTTAAGGCAAAAAAAATAACTTGCTTGGCATCAATGAACAGAAATCTGATTGGATGGAAACCAGATATTCCATGCAAGAAATGAACTACACTTCACAGTAAATTAAAGGACCACAGATTGCAGACACAATCCCTTCAAACATACAGATTGGCCTTAGTCTGGGTCCAAAAGAAACATTCAAAGTTACTGTGAAGTATTTTCCCATAACAAAAAGATGCTATGTCCATTGGATGTGACTGAAATCTTAAAAGAGACAATTTCTAAAACTAACATATGGTAATTCATAACAACCTTTATAAAATGAATAAAAATAGAAATGAAGATTACTCATCAGTCAAAGAATGTACAATTATTCAAAAACCAGATGACAATATACTTAGATTTTATTATTTGCTGTTCAAGATAAACGACTGCATAAAAGATCATACGCAAAAACAAGACCTTTGGCTCAGATCATGAACTTTCTTTTTTGTGGGTCATCAAAGATAGGTTGATGATAACTTGATGATACAACCTTGATGGATAAAAAAGGAGGAGGTGACTTGCAAGGTGAATTACTGCTCAACATCAATGACTTGCTGATTAACATAACAACATAAATAACCTAAGATCCTATTTAGTCCTATCAGCTTTCTGCAAATACTGTAGATGGGTGAACAATGTACTGTAAGCAGTTACAGATCCTTTTCTGGGATTCAAATCCTCTGAAGATAGTGACTGCAAACTCTTGTTCTTGGCAGAAAACTACGGCAAAGCACAGTTAACAGCAGATATGACAGACAGTGAAGAAAACTTAATGCCATTAGAATAAGAATCTTTTAGTCTGTTGTGAACGAAAGAGTTAGAGAGTCCTTTTGACTAAGATGAACAATTATAGTGATGCTCAAAGACAAAGAACATACAGGGTTATTCAATAAAAGTTCTTATTGTTTAAAAGAGGTATGGATTCAAGGGAGGAAAATGTAATTCTCCCTCTTTACAAAGCATTGGTAAGGCCTCATTTGGAATATGCAGTGCAATTTTGGAATCCTGTGTACAAAAAGGACATCTTTGAAATGGAAAGGGTTCAGAGAAGGGCAACTAAATTAATAAGGGGATTGGGGGAGCTTGAATATGAAGAGAGACTGGAAAAGATACAATTATGTACGCTGGAGAAAAGGCGCTTGCGTGGGGATATGATTACTGTGTATAAATACATTAACGGGCCATACAATAAACTATCTGGGGCATTGTTCACCAATAGAACATGTCAAAGGACACGAGGACATCCCTTAAGACTTGAAGAAAAAAGGTTTAGGCTTCAAGCTCGGAAAGGGTTTTTCACTGTGAGAACGGTAAAGCTATGGAACTTTCTTCCAGTGGACGTTGTAATGGCAGGTTCATTGGTCAGTTTCAAAAAAAAGCTGGGTGAGTTTCTGCAAACAAGGAATGTTGCAAGTTACCGGTATTGATACATAAAGTAGAGTTGATCCAGGGAAATTTCCGATTGCCACTTGGAGTCAGGAAGGAATTTTTTCCCCCTTCATAAATTTGGTGGGGTTTTTTTGCCTTCCTCTGGATCAACAGTTAGGCAGGAAATGAGGATATTGCTAGATGGGTTGGACTGGATGGACGTATGTCTTTATTCAACCTCAAATACTATACTATACTATACAAAAAAAATGGTGCTAATTTTGCCCCAACCAACAGATGTTAGCTTCCAAATGTTAAATAAGATCTGATTGGTTGGGGCAAAATTAGCACCATTTTAAATGCTAAGAACTTTTATTTAATCTTCCTGATAGAATATTTCCTAGATGGACTGATACTGCTGATAATGAAAATGTCCTTACTCATGGGAATCAGACAGTGATTTCCAAATACACACACCTAATCAGTCTTTCTAGAAGAAATAATTGCTGCTGTCCATAGGACTGGTCCATACGCATGGCAGATAATTAGCAAATCGAGTTGGATGACTTAGGATTTGCCTAACTTAATGTGAACAGTCTGCATCTTCTCCCTTTCCCCAAGAATGACACCACAATGTTTTCCTGTAATTCTAAATTTACTAAACACAACATAGAGCACTTTGCTTTAAATGAAGTGGCTAAAATATGGTCAGGCCTCTATAAACTTAAAGGAGAACTAAACCCACTTTTTTACACACCAGAATCTGAACATATACCCTCTAAAAACACCAATAAACTGTAAAACAGCACTAGAGCAAATGTCATTAAATTAAATATTACCACTTGAAGAACTGGATGAAATAACTGTGTGCATGTACAGTGACTGGCCACACCCCTGATCTCAGTCACATGCTCCCTTGCCTATTCTGTTCTGTGAAAGGATTGGTTAGAGGCTACCAGTGGGTGTGACCAACTGTAACAAGTTCCTGCAGTATCTTAGGACTGAGCATGTGTATAGAACACAATGGTTAGTGACCACATTGTGCAATACTGGAACACTGGGAAATAAGACACAAATCTCATGTGAGAAAGTTAAATTCCTCAACAACCATATTAAAATGAGAGGTGAGACAAAGTTGTTCTGATGCTTTAGTTGTCCTTTAACAAGAACATTGGTCCTCATGCAGTAGCTTAACGTCTTGTCCAATAGGCAGAGCAGATATCACAAAGCAACAAATCACACAGAGACTGGAACTGTCCTGTTATTAGTGTTTATTCAGTATAGAAATAACCGTGTCTTTTCTACTAAAAACTTACTAGAAACATTCTAGAAATCAACACCCACCTTCTCCACGGAGCAATGAATTTTAAAATCCGACTTTTTGTGTTTTGTGTATAATATCGCTGGACGAATTTTCATTTCAGCTTGTTTCCTGGTTAGCTTATTCTTACAGGCTGTATTTGCAATAAAAAAAAGCTTGGCACATCAAAAGAGGGGAAAAAAAATACATAGACATACAAGCAGCGCAGTCATATTTCCTCTGCCAGACACTCTTGCTGCATAACCTGAGATGCTTTTTATAGGATTTATTCCATCAACATCATCCAGAAAGTTGACTCTCAGTGCTAAGAGACGTGCTGTAAAGTTGTGTTGATGTGTTTTATGTAGCACATCTTGTCTGGAAGTTCATATCTTGCCACCTGTGCTGCCTCACACTAAAATATATTTACCATGTGGAGTTGAGCGGTGCAGCACTATCAGAGACTTTATCAAGTGCAAACAAGGTGATGTTTCAAACAGCATTTCCTGCAGACGGCTGTGCGGATTGGCAGTTTTATTGGGCACATTTTATTCACAGGTTTTCCTAAACTTCTCTGCAAACGAAGCTTAGAGGTGTTGTGATATCAGTTACAGGTGACACTTCCATATTTAATAAAAATGACATTTTCCTTCTGAGATTACCATAAACTTGTTATTTTGTTGTTGGTTTTTTTTTTTTTACAAGGTTGGTGTTTTACAGTTGGTTGCAAATTTAAAGGCACATTTTTTCCCATTATATTTTTAAGTAAACTTCACAGGTTTTAAGGCTAAAAGTTGACTTATTATTCACTATTCTAAACCATTTCTAGGTTAGCAACCGGATAGGATGTGTTTCTGGAAAGGAAAATAGTGAAAAATAGTGGAAAATAGTGATTGAAATGAATGAAAGGGATGACAGGTATTTAGAAGGTAGGAGAACAAGGAGAATTATTTAAAGGGCCTGTCCACCCCCAAAACTAAAATTTAACCCACTACTGGCCCCACTGTGTAGTGTTCAAAAATTCTTATCTTACATCTCTGTTCCTTGTGGTTCTCCTGTAGTTTCTGTCCAAAGTTCCAAAAAGTGAAGAGTAGGAGGTTTCTGTGAGTCATCCTGTCCCTGCTGCTTCCTTAACCTCAGTTAGGACTGTGACAGGTGCAGGGGAGCCCTCCCCCTCCATATCCATCCTTTGCTGTCGTTGCACCTAGCGTAAAACCTTTTGGGCATATTATCGATGCCCCCTGCCCTCCCCTAACCACCAAGTTATTTTAAAAAAAAAACAGACCAGAATGTTACTTACAGACCTTTGTTCCCACGGTGCTCTCCATTGACGTCAGCCACGTCTGTGATTGGCTGTCTCTCAGTCAATCACAAATGTGGCTGCTGGTCTGGCCCCCTGCTTGTAGTTCCGGCAAGCATAGTGCCGAGATCATGGCGCCGGGGGAATGAAGACATAGAAGTTGTGTACCGACATAGGGTCCTCTACCACATATGAAATGTTGTTAATAATTATAGTACCCAGGGTGAGAACTGTGGGGTCCTCACCCCTGGGTCTAACTTAAAGGGCATGTCCACCCCCAAAACTAAATTTAACCTACTACTGGCCTCACTGTGTAGTGTTCAAAAATCCTCACCTCACCCCTCTTCTCCAAACGGTTCTCCTGTAATGTCTGTTCAAAGTCCCAGAAATTAAAGAATAGGAGCCATTTCTGGTGTAATTTGTTTCTGCCTCTAACTATTCCTTGTAGAGGTTTCTATGAGGGCAAGCATGCTCAGTAATCACTATGAGGCAGCATTGAAAGAGGGAATTTCCCATTATGCAATTTATATGATTTGCATGTACTGGGATATAAGCTTATTGAGTTATTCTGGCTGGGTAGCTTGAATGGGCAGCCCTTAGTTCAGATGGCTCTCAATTTAGCTCTCAGTATTTGGCTTTCTGTATCTAAGATTAAAAAAAAAAATCCAGAAAAAGTTTGGTTTACTGTCCCAACTAAATATTCAACAGGAAATCTGAGTAACAGAGCTATTGATGTATTGGAATATCTGGTTCCACAATTTCACCAGAAATAATCTCCAGTAATAGAACAGAGGGAGATGATTGCAAACCAAGCTAGAGAGCAACATGGTAATTAACATCAGAAACACATGCAGCAAAGCTGAGTCTGAATAAATTCAAGTGTAAAAGCAACCAGTCTGAGTGCCTTCTTATTTCTGTATATATGACAATATCAGATCATGTAGTTTTAATGACTATACAAGGAGGGAATGGGATAATGTAAAATCCCAGAATCCCAGGTGGCACTAGCAAATCAGTTGCTCAGATTCTGCATGTTTAATTAATAAATGGAGAAAGGGCTATTTTAACCATTATGCAAAACCCTTCTGATTGGTGGACATATCTCCATAGACTGTAAGCACACTGCCCACTATAGGAGGAGAGAAATCAATTGCTACACCCATAAGAAACACAAAAATGAAAATAACTTGATAACTGTTACAAAAAAATAATGAAAGTATATGGCAAAAGTGCACAGGACAGCGTTCCCTACACTACAGCAAAAAATAGTTTTGGGGGTGGACATGCCCTTTAATTTCTTCAAACAAGCCCTGCAAAGTCAGCTTTGTGAGCCGCTTGCAGGGCTCTCCTGCCATAGTTCCGGAATATGGCAGGGCTGATCAATGGGAAGATGCACTCTGCAAAGAGCATATATTCCCAGTGGTTAAAAACCCGAAGTGAAGGAGCTTATCTGGAGCCGGCTTATCTGGACCTAACGGTTTAGATCCTCACCACCTAATGGCTTAGATCCTCACCCTGGGTACTATCAACAGGAGGAGGTTGGGGGGAAGGTAGAAAGGCAATAATTGTCATTTGCTCGTTAGGCAAACGTTAAGACGAATTGTTAAACAAGCTCAATGTGACCTACTGTATTTCTTATTACTAGATGTTTCTCATTATTGTTAAAATCATTGCTTCCAAAGACAAACCTTGTTTTCACATTTTAGATTTAGTTTAAAATAGATGCAAACACGGCAATATATGTAATGTTAACTGCAAGTTTATTATTACAGATTGAGTGTATAAAGCTCCATTACATTGCATCCCACCAGATTCTGATTATTGTATCTTGTACAAATTGTAGCCTTGGATTTTTTCAAAGTTGAATAGATTTTCCCTAAATGTTGGAACTTTTTTCGTCCCATTAAGCGCTTTGTTGTCCAATAGCACTGCGATCCTGGTAATGTTCCTTTATCGCAGTGCATGCGAGTTGCCCCAAAAATAGTGATTGAATGCAATCCAATAAGCGGATTTCTTAGCAATGGACACCAGCACACCTAGGGCCACTGATGAAGTGTTTCTATAAACGAAACGCGTCAGGTGTGGGTGCTTGTCATATGTGTATATGTTAGCATATTTTCAGGTTGCACAGCTCCTTCCTGTTCTATTGAAGTGTGTTCTAGCAATGGCCCGGGGCTTTGTTGCACCAGGGCCACTATCTTATGTGGGTAAGTCCCACGTGTTACATTTACATATTATCTGATATGTCTACTGAGCAGTCCTAGTGTACTTTTTGGAGTGACAAGGGCTGGGGTGGTTCCCCCCGGCCCTACCAATGGAACAAGTAGGTCTCCTCCTTTTGGCAACGATCCTATTTCACTGTCATTATATGTTGTGATATTTATGTGAGTGTCTGAGAGCGTTTTCTGGTTTATTGTGTTCTGCTAGTTGCCATATTTATAAAGGCACTGGATCACAGTTAAGCGATACCAAACCTTTAACAAGCGTTATAGCAACATTATGATCGCAGTTGTACATTAACGATTACCAGCGGCATTGCAAAGATACCGCAAGTTTTTAAATGTCCCCTAGTGCGGCTAGACCCATTGGCCAACACTAGCGTGTGCTTCTTAACACACAATCCTTTTCTGAGGGGAAAGAAAAGGAAAAAGAACTTATCCAGTGCACTCAATGGAGCGGAAAGATATGAGATGCCGCCGATGTACAATGTCCATAAATCTTTGAAGAATCCCCCCGGAAGACCTATTGTCCCAGGAGTGGGTCCTTCAACCTCTTGGGATTTTCATAGATACCATACTGCAACCTTTGGTGATGTTCAGACAAATCTTCTAGAAAAGACTCTCATTGACTGTTTTTTATTGACCATTTTTATGAGTCATTTATTGAAATGGACATTGAATCACGTTCTTTTTCTATTCCCTTTTAGGTGTGGTACATTTTCAATATGTTTTCATGCATGACTATATGTACTGTATGTATAAGATTTTATCACATTTTTATGAGAATAATTAAGACTTTAGATTTCTATGTCAGTGGCGTAACAATGAATCACTGGGCCCCCCACAAAAACTATGATGGGGCCACTATCTGTGTGCCATCCGCAGTGGTTCTCTGGGAGGAGGCTTTATCTTTCATAGAAAAAATAAGAAGATGGGCCCCCTTGGCTCCTGGGCCCCCTGCGGTTGCTCCCCCTGCTCCCCTGTAGTTCTATGTCGCACTTTATGTTGCACTATATTTAATGCTATACACATTCAGGGTATATTATCGTTAAAAATGGTGCTAATTTTGCCCTAACCAATCAGATGTTAGCTTTCAAATGTTAAATAATGTCTGATTGGTTGGGGCAAAATTAGCACCATTTTTAACGATAAGAACTTTTATTGAATCTCCCTGATTGTATTTATGAAGCACTTGCACTTTGGGTTAAGAATTAGCCCCCTCCCTGAGAGGTGGAGTTAGGTCTACTTGAATTAGTATTTATTGCCACTGTGAGGAAGTGTTTTGTTATGCACCTGAGGAAGGGGCGTGTCCCCTGAAACGTTGTGCACGTGTCATGTTTGATGCTTGAATAAAGAATACATTGGCTTTGCAGTATGCGTCCTCCCTGCGTTTGTTTCTTTTTAAATATGTCCTCTAGTGCGGCCAGACCAATTGGCCAACACTAGCGTGTGCTTTTTAACACACGATCAAATGTGATACAATTTTGGCGAAAACAAATTCTAGGGACTTATTCCAGTTCTTTGGCTTTGGGGGAACGCATACTTTCTGAAAGTGGATCAAGAGGAACACGCTACACGCTAGTGACCTATAAAATATTGCTGGTAAGTCTAATAAACATTAATATTAATAAAATATGGCAATTTAAATACACACATGACTAATTACATTTTTAATGGTTCTCATAACATATTCCCTTCCTTTTATATCAGCTTTCCAGGAAATCAGTTTCACCACTTGTTGCTCACTTAATGCACCAAGCTTGTGTCTGTTGAAAATTGCAATGCGCTACTTTTACGGATACTTTCCTTGATTCTTCCAGCTGATTGTACAGTTTATATAAAACCAAAGTGTCATTAGTGTATCTTTCAGTCTCCTAAAACAGTCACTAAGGAATCAAGAAGACAGGGAGAGTTAAGACTAGAGCTCAGACATCTATCCATTCCAGTCACTAGACTCCTAAAGTTTGCTCATATTGTAGAGTTGTAATGCCCTGATTGGACTAGGTCTAGGAGAGAGGGTGCACTGTGTCCCGGGCCAATCATTATCATTGCAGAAATGGCAGTTTAATAAAATAAAAACTGTATAAAGTATCTATTACAAATTATAGAGGGATTTTTACTGGGAATTCCTTAAATATAATAAAAAAAACCAAAATGCTATGGTAGGGTATAAATAAACGGATTTCATTTTAATGTCAGAATCCTAAGGTGATTAGTAAATTTACTATTAAGGCAATAGCAAAGGTATCAAGCCTTTTCCCTATTTCCCCGGGTGGAACCTCCCCCGGCCCTTGTCACTGATATGTGTAAACACAGGTCCAGGAGTTTAGAAACCACAATTGGGAAAAACGCTTACCAATAGGTAATGTGGCCCAGGATGATGTGCACAGGGGTGAAACTACAGGAAACTGGGCCCCCTGCAGCTTTTAAGCCAGGCCACTGACACCTCCTCTTTACACACCCTCAATCCGCAGGTTTTAAACAGCTGATTGCGGGCACCTTTACTTAGGTACTTAATAAAAACTGCTGAATGCTGTGCTATTAGGGAGATTGGTGGGCCTTCAATGCCCCAAGCCCCCCTGCCATCACGGGGGCTGTAGTTATGCCACTGCCATCAGCCCTTTACAAAGCTATGAAAACATTGTGTACTTTGCAATGTTGTAAAAGGTGACAGCATTCTTGTGCTATCTGTATGTATGGATTTCTAACCTTTTCCTGAAATGATATAGAATCAGAATGGTAGATTACTGACACAGTAATAGCACCAATGATGAAGATATTTGAGAAGAAAATCACCAAATAAATCAATTGGTAAAAGGGATTCTTTCAATCAAATCAACCAAAAATTGATCAGTCAAGCTAAAAAATTTCAGTTGATCGTACAACTAATGTTTGTCAATATTTTCCCGATATCTTCCTCTGTGTGTTGGTCATATTAAAGAGAACATTTAAGCCTTGTTGGCAAGTCCAATTGAAATATACTGTATGATATTTATATGAAATATTTGCCGCATGTATGCAAATTGCTTATTTAGGAGGATGTGTACATAATATGCAGCAACCATCAGATGTTAGCAAATTATCTATCTGTAGTAGACCAGTAAAATGGTATCATCTGATTGGTTGAGGCAAATTAACAGCTCAGGCCAAATTTTGCACCTCTTATCAAATAATTTTTGCTAATATTTTCAGCAAATTTTATTTTGTCAGGGCAATGAATTTCATTCTCGAGTCTCCAGATCTCATCTCATTTCATGGGAGTCAAAATGTCAACACTCTCTTATTTTATTTTAAAGGATAACTACACTGTAAAAATGTTCTTTATATAAAAGAAAAGTAACAGGGAGGTAGGATAGGGCCCTGTTGGGAGACACGGGCCCTATCTTCTTATTTTTCCTATGACAGATATAGCCACCTCCTAGAAAATCACTGTAGATGAAGTACAGATAGGGGTCCCATCATATTTTTGCTGGGGGGCCCAGTGATTCCTAGTTATGTCTTTGGTTGAACTATTGTAATGTCGGATCAGTGTATGGTCAGCTTTACCAGATTTCTATAGATATTTGGCCACTCTAACAAAAACAGGCTGCCAAAAAGCGAGTCTGTATATGGAGAGGTAGATACACTATTGTTGAGATGATTTACCTAACATCTGTACTATTTATTTTCAGTGCTGTTTATTAGTACAAAGATTGAATTAGTACACTCTCTGGTCTTGGCACACAAAAGCACACATGGCCAATGTCATGTAAAGACTAGGCCTAACAACCTAATAGCCACAAACTGGCCAGATCAGTGTTAAAGTCACATTACCCAATGTATTATTATCTAAACGTGGCTCTAGCACTGAATTTGCGCTGCTTACGAAATTTCCAACACTTTTTGGAAATAGCTTAGCCTATTTCATATATACCCTGAAGTGCAAAACTACAGGGTCCCACTATGCAGTAAATCTCACAAAGGGATGGATCTCGGAAAGGTAACAAGCTCCGCTTAGTGAATAACATCAACCCCCTTAGTTTGTACCAAACACTTTGCTGGAAGCGCAGACAAATAGTTTCCCTCCATAAATGAATCCACTATATGTAGGATTCCTAAATCGAGCTTCTTTGACATTGCATCACAGCCAATTGCTGATGCCGCTGCGGGTGCAGACCCTTCTGCTGCTGCTATGTATGGAAAAGACACGGAACCGCAGCAGAAAACAGCTGAAGGAACCAGGGCTGGTTAATATACTTTCAAGCCTCATAGAAACATTTAAACCTTGTGATGTCTAGGTTTGAGGGGTGGAGGCTATTAGCCTATATACACATTTTTGGTTGGATGTGGATATTTCCTTTAATTATGGAGAAGGGCGTTTATTTTGCCAAACTCTTACGCCTCCTACACAAATACGATTGTTTGGATGAGGCCTGATGCCAGGTCAGATCACCAACAACAGACGAGCGATTATCGCCCGAAATGGCCATTCATCCTGTGAGTGTCAACTGCTTAGGGCATCGTGTGCACGGGGCTTTAGTGTTAAGCAAGCCATACATGGTGTCAAATTTTTGATTGACGACTTAGCTTTAAGGCTGTGTACCCAGTCTCAAAGATTTAAAAATTTGGTGTTAAAGTTTGAAATTCTGTGTCAAAATTTAAAGTAGAAAATTCAAAATTCCCACTCCCGTTAACTTCAATTGGGTTTGATTTAAGGTCTATGGAATTTCAACACATTCCATGAAGCTGCTGGGTTTCATTCATCCCTAGTAAATTTCCATATTTATACATTATAGATTGGGGGAGGGTGTGGGTTGTGTTTTTTGATATTAAGCAATAAAGTAATTTATGTGATATATACATGATATAAGCTAAATTGTCAGATACCAGTTCTGTGGTATTTGAGTTACTTGGCCTTCTAGATTCTGTATATAAATTTACAAACCTGTTGGGTCTGTTGGACAATTCATAATAAAACCAATTGCCATGAAAACTCATCAGAGAAATTGATGAGAAAACCAGCCAGTAAAACTCCTTCAAACTTTCCTTCCTTTGATAAAGATGTCATAGTGCCATGAACTTCCTGGATGAGCCTGAAGTATGGGGATCAGGGGAAAGATTCCCTCCCCACTGGAACGCTGTCTGTATCAGATATCTTAACTTCTGTCTAATGGTGGAAACTTTTACATTTATATCTGTAAATTTTACAAACTGAGCTTGCAGAGAAAACAACTTGTATTAGGTTTTTAACTCATACACATGCCATATATAGTGGTATGACTGTTCAGCAGACTGGGCATTTTGTAGAACAGTAGCTGATAGTACCTGGTAGATTTTTTTTTTTTTACAAATATCCCATCAATGGCTAAACTAATAATCTGCACAAGATGGATGGTGCAGGGTGGTGTGGTTCACTTTGTATTGTCAACTAAAATGTATGGCCTTAGATGCATTTTCAGTTCAAAGCAATGCTGAAGTGGATTAACCTATAAACAGTCATTAAAAAGATAGTGTACTTGCATGTGTGAAGTCAGCTCATAGTGAAAGTATTATAATTAAAGCGCATTATTCCATGCCTTGTGCTACAACCCTGTCCATGAATAAAATACTGAACTGTGTGAAGGCCAATCCCTCCTTTTTTCTATCAGATCATCAGACTGTTGAGTTTTTTGTGAGCATGCATTGATCAAAGACAAGTCTGAATATAAGTGCTTATTGTGAGATTGAAACACAATATTCCTGAACATCTGAAAGAAAAATGGGAAGAGGATGCTGACTGCATGTTGGCATTCTGTTGGTCTGTTGGTATTATCTGAAAGAGAGCAGGTGGGGGCCTATACGCACTCACAGGGCACCTCATTAAAGGCTAACACAGTGTCTATTATTGGATCAGATCACATCAGGTGGAGATGAGATGAGCAGACTGAGCTAACGCTGACACCTGAGGCTCCCTAGTCTGCTTTGACCTTGACAATCAGTTGCCAAGGTCATCCCTAATTCCTTTTGCAGACCATAGGAAAGCTTGGCTGTCAAGGTGGGATAAAGTTTGTATGAAAAGAAGAAGACATGTGGTATAAAGAGAAGAAGGTACATTTCATTTCTTACCCAGCTTAGGTGTTGGCAAAAACATCTCAAAATAGACAGATCGTCCATGTGTCATCCCTTTCACTGCTCTCATTTATTTCTTACTTACTGTAATTAGAACTTATTAAAGTTGCTAAATGGTCTCTGTTTTTTTACAGTTTTAAAACAGAACTTGCTATATACCATTACAAACAGGTCATTTATTTGTATACACACTGTCTATGGCGTTGAATACACAGATATTTGCTGATACAGTTGATGGTTTTCTAAAATTGCAGATAATTAGAGGGATCCAATCTGCTATCCCCCAGCTCCAGCTGTTGCTGCTAAACTAAGGGCTAGGCCACATTAGCAAGTTTTTGTTGTGTGTTTTGTGTGCGATCCACAATGCCACGTGTATGAAGCAAATGAAGTTTACGCGTATGAAGTAAACATATGCGTGGTCAGTTGTTTAAAAGATCGGACCCGAACTTCCGGAACCAAACCAGAAGTTTGGGTCCTGTCTTTCAAACAGCTGATCGTGGACCTCAGTCTGGGTAGGGGATGGGTGGGTCAGGAGCCAGCCTCCAATTTTGCAGGGGGGGGCACCTGCAGACTGCAGTTATGCCCCTGGTAATGTACCCCCTACTGTTAATTAGTAGGACATTATAAGTCACCTCAGAGTTCTGGGGCCTTTATAATATATATAGTCACAAGAACCCTTGGTGGCTTATAATTTCCTTTTAACTTACTGTAGGGGGTACATCATCCACTATATAATGTGCTGAATATATCTGTTTCTTGTTTTAAGGATGGATATGCCCTTTAATTGTCTCCCTGTCCCATGTATGTAAGATACATTCCTAATGTTCAGGGAAAGCTGCTGAATCTATAAAAGGAACTTGTATCCTTCCTTGTCCTTCTTCAGACAAAGAACACAATGGGATTTCCTGTCTAGACTTCATTATCCAGCTACTGACCCATTAGAACTGTACAGTGTATGAGTGTAATATGTTTATGGGTCTGGTACCTGTGATGTACAGTGAATACCCAGAACTCAGAACTGTGAGAAAGTGAACACAAACAGACCACGGACAGATCCAATGGGTCACAATAGGTTTCAGTGCATGCTGACAGACCCATAGTGGATATATGTGTATGGTATACAGTACGTATGTGTGCATATTGTGGAGTCTGTTTTTATACAGTATACATTTGCTTACAGTATACAGAACATACAGTGTACAATTGTACAGTATGTGTACAAGGGTGGACTGTACAGCATACAGAATGTATATCTGTACAGTATATATGTGTGTACAGTATACAGTGTTTTATGTTTAGATTATGAATGTGTGTTCAGTACATGCTATGTATATGTGTACAATATACAGTGTATATGCATGTATAGCATAAAGTATGTATATGTGTGTACACTGCCCATTATACAGTATGTATAATATATATGTGTGTGTGCGCGCGTACGTGGGCGTGTGTACAATACACAGCATGTACTTGTGTATAAATCTGTTTATGGCATACAATGTGTATAATATGTATATTTGTACAGTATATATGTGTGTACAGATTACAATTTGTATTTTATATATATATAGTAACTATCAATCTATCAGCGGCTCTCCGAATGTATAAACTTCACTTAGGGTGCAGGATCTCTATGCAGGTACCGTATAAACTTCACTTAGGGTGCAGGCTCTCTATGCAGGTACCGTATAAACTTCACTTAGGGTGCAGGCTCTCTATGCAGGTACCGTATAAACTTCACTTAGGGTGCAGGCTCTCTATGCAGGTACCGTATAAACTTACTTAGGGTGCAGGCTCTCTATGCAGGTACCGTATAAACTTCACTTAGGGTGCAGGCTCTCTATGCAGGTACCGTATAAACTTACACTTAGGGTGCAGGCTCTCTATGCAGGTACCGTATAAACTTCACTTAGGGTGCAGGCTCTCTATGCAGGTACCGTATAAACTTCACTTAGGGTGCAGGCTCTCTATGCAGGTACCGTATAAACTTCACTTAGGGTGCAGACTCTCTATGCAGGTACCGTACTTCTGCCAAACGTACAAAGAAAGCCATAAAAGAGGCAGCACACCTTATTCCATTTGGTAAAGAAAATATACGAGCTCAAGAAGGAATACGGTATGCTTGTCTTGTCTTTTATGGCTTTCTTTCTATATATATATATATATATATATATATATATATATACACACGTGTGTATGAAAAAAAATACATTATACTAACATGTAACGTAACACACACACACACACACACACACACACACACACACACACACACACCCACAACACCACACACACACACACACACACACCCACACACACCACACCCAACACACCCACAACACACACCACACACACACACACACACCCCACACCCACAACACACACACACACACACACACACACACACACACACACTCTGTGCTCATCCCGGTCTCAGTCTTTCCAGCAGAACCTCATCCCCCGCTCCCCTGTGTCTGTTCTCCATCCGTTCGCTCAGTGGCTGCGCTCAATTTAGTTTTCTGCCCAGAAGACCGGACTCACCAGTAACTGCCCACAAACACCCAGAGCCTGGACAAGATCCCCGGAGCCGGCACCTTCTCCACCTGGAACCATCTGCGGGTCTGTGGGTATCAATGGGGACAATTCGATTCCTCTTTCTGTTTGTCTGTCTACATAATCCCGGGGATCGAACGATCTGTAAGCGACCAGAGTCCCATCCCCGCCCAGTGTAAACTGCCATATGCATACAACTACCCTGTACACAACAACACAATGTACATCTACCCTGTACACAACAACACACTGTACTACTACACAACACACTGTACAACTACACAACAATAACACACTGTACAACTACACAACAACACACTGTACTGCTACTACACAACACACTGTACAACTACACAACAACACACTGTACTACTACACAACAACACACTGTATACCTACCCTGTACACAACAACACACTGTACCACTACCCTGTACACGACAACACACTGTACTATTACCCTGTACACAACAACACATTTTACAACTACACAACAACACACTGTACAATTACACAACAACCACTGTACAACTACACAACACACCGTACAACTACCCTGTACACAACAACACACCGTTCAACTACCCCTGTACACAACAACACACCGGACAACTACCCTGTACACAACAACACACTGTACATCTAAAAGTACACAACAACACACTGTACAACTACCCTGTACACAATACATTGTACATCTACCATGTACACAACAACACACTGTACAACTACCCAGTACAAAATACATTGTACATCTACCATGTACACAACAACACACTGTACAACTACCATGTACACAACAACACACTGTACAACTACCCTGTACACAACAACACACTGTACATCTACCCTGTACACAACAACACGCTTTACAACTACCATGTACACAACAGCACGCTGTACAATTACCCTGTACACAACAACACGCTGTTCAATTACCCTGTACACAACAAAATGCTGTACATTTACCCAGTATACAACAACATGCTGTACAACTACCCTATACACAAAACACTGCACAAAAGCACATGTACACAACAACACATTATACAACTACACTGTACACAACACTATAGTGTACATATACACCATACTGTATACACCTACTGTACACAACACAGTGTTCAACTACCCTGTACACAACAACACACTGTAAACAACAACAGTGTACATATACACTGTATACACTAAGTGGACACAGCACATTGTACAACTACACTGCACACAACATAATGTATATCTATCCTGTACACAACAACATAGTGTGCATCTACAACACTATGTTTACAACTACTGTACACAACACAGTGTGCTACTTTCCTGTACACAACACACAGTACAACTACACTGTACATAACAGTGTGCAACTAACAGTACACAACAGACTAGAGATATATTCAGTGTATACACAGTGTAGAACTGCACTGATTGCAATGGGAGTTCTTATCGCTTATCGATTTAATCGGTGGGATCTGGAAATTGTTTTTTTGGAGGTTGTTTATAGGGTAGAATTGAGTTGCCATGTAAAGGTCACTGGGTAAAGTGTAGATATACACAGTGTTAATATTATTATAATTCACATTAACCCCTATTTATATTACAAACCTATATTAAGGTACATTGTACAGATTTGTTTTTATAATATATAATTAATGACAGTTTAGAAAGCGAATTTTAATAAATGCAAAATGAAATAACTTTCTATATTATATAAAATAATAATAACTCTATAATAATCTCTATAATATATACTAACTCTATAATAATAACTCTATAATATATAATAACTCTATAATAATAATAACTATAATATACAATAATAACTCTATAATCGTAACTATAATATATAATAACTGATATATAATAACTAACAAATAATAATAACTGTAATATAATAACAACTCTATAATATAACTATATAATATATAATAATAACAACTATATAATATATAACTATATAACTTATAATAAATATATAATATATGATAATAACTATATGGTATATAATAACTATAATATATATATAAAACCTATATAATAACTATATAATATATAACTATATAATTTATAATAATGTTGATAAATAATAGTTAATAACTATAATTTATAAAACCTATATGATAACTATTTAATATATTATAATAACTAAAATATATAAAACCTATATAATACTATATGATATATGATAATAACAATATATGATAACTGTATAATATATAATAACTGTATTATTTATAATAACTTATATATGATAATAACTATATAATAATAGCTAACATCGGGTTGTTTTGCTTTAAACGAATAGAAATAAATCGAAATAGGAACAATCTGATTCTGGTCGGTCGATAAATATCGCCTAGTTTATAACAATAATAATAGTTGAGCAAATAACCTGTTTGAATGGTCTGATTTATTATTCGTCGTTTAACCGTTTCACGACCACCCCCCTTCAGTTAATCCGGTTTCACTCCTTTTAACCCTTTCGGCATTCGGTTCAATCCAAATTCTCTTTCAAATTAAAACAAAACCAACCAAACCATGACATTTTCCATTCAATTTACATGATATTTCCCACTGAATTTACATGATATTTCCCATTGAATTTACATGACACTTCCCATTGAATTTACATATTTCCCCTAGAATTTACATGACATTTTCCAATGAATTGACATGATATTTCCCATTGAATTCACATGATATTTCCCATTGAATTTACATTTCTCTATTTGATTTCATATCGATATTTCACACATTATTGGGTTCAAATGGCATTTTTTTATTTAGAGACATTATTATATTTAAAGTTCACATTATGTTTACAGTGACCAGACAGTATTGGGTTAATAACCATATTTCAATGTGATTTCGATTCTTGGCATTAGGAACAGTGTCAATGTTTCTGTCCAATGGATGTAAATGCTAAATAGAACAGGACACAGGTAAAGGTTCCACACTTTCCAGTTTATTAGTGACCTCAACTATATAGACATCCAGGCGGTGACAGGGGAATAATAATCTATTGTGTCCTTTACTTCCCCTTTTACTTCCCCTTTACATTTGCCTTTCTCTTGGGTTTCTGTTACTTTGTAACCCTGCACTTCCCAACTTGTTCTCAATGCAAAACAACACGTGGGTTTGGGGGAAATCGATGGACCAGACATAGCCACAAATTATTATTAATATTATTATTATTATTCTATATTAGATGATAATATTTTATTATATTAGATTATATTATTATATATTAGATGATATTATTATATATTAGATGATATTATTATAAAGTATCCCCCTAGATCCCACACAGAGGATTCTATTATTTGGATTACACACAGGGTTTTACTCTCCAGGATTTTTTTAAAAAAGAAAAGGAATTGTACATTGTAACATTCAGGTACCTGTTTATTTTTTTTTGTGTTTGCTTGTATTAAAGTGTGCGTGTGAGTAATGTGTCTATATGTGTGCAGTTACCTGTATTGATGTGTGATTGATTTTGTGTGTAATATGTGTGATTGCTTATGCAGTATGTGTGAGTATAATGTGTTAATTGCATTTATACATTTGTGTGAGTGTGATATGTGTGATGGCATGCATATTTGTATTCACCTATATTAATGTGTGTTGTTGCATGCATATATGTGTCTATAATACGTGCCGTTGTATGTATGTGTGTGTTGATCTGTAGTAATGTATGTGATTGCTTCTATGTGTGTGTAATTTGTGTGATTGCATGTACAGTATGTGTTTGTATAATGTGTTAATTATTGTAATAAATTACACACATATATTTATGTGAGTGTATCTACCTATTTCAATGTGTCATTCATGTATGTGTGTGTAGTGTGTGTGATTGCATGTATGTGTGTGTAGTGTGTGTGATTGCATGTATATGTGTGATTGAATGAATATGTGTGTAATGGCGTTTGATTGCATGTATGTTTGTACCTTTTTCTGCTTATTGACCTTGTGTACATGGTCAATCCAACCCCAATCCAAACTGTTCCCTTTCATAGTCTAGTTGGGTCCTCCAGTGCGTTACCCTGTGCCATGTCCACCCTGGGAAATATTGGATCCCTGTGTGTGTGGTTGTTTGTGGGTCATTATTTCCAGTCCAGTTGATAGGAATATTTATTTCACATGCAAAGCAGGTATCACCATCTGCTCTAAGGGTTACAACAACTGAGCCTAATAGAAAGTGTTGGGATGTTCCTTGGGGTTAGTCCCAGATCAGATCATTCTCCCCCTTAACCCAGTCCTCAGGATAATGAGTAGCTGTTATATTAAAGGGGACACACAGTACTTTACCATCTTCTGACCCCAGAATGCATGGCTCAGTTTCATTGATCATCCCCCTTTATGAGATAATGCAATTACAAACATCAATAAGGAGCTGCAAGGGGAATCATTATGTAGTGACAGTGATAAATGACTGTACAGAAATAGCATGCTTTCCCCTTACAATCCAGGAGCCTGGGGGCTTACAGGGCTGAACACTGTCACCAAGGAAACAGATGACATCCAAACTGGCACCAAAGGAAAAAAAATAAAATGAACAGCCCCCTATTCTATATATGTCCCCCCTCTGGTCTCCCAACCAGTTAGTTTTAGCCTTGGAAGCAGCTGCCTAACAGGAGAATTTATTTGGTGGATTTACAGAAATACAAGCCTCTTTTTATCCATCTTATCAGCTATTCATTTAATGTATTTATGAAATCATTGCCCTGTAAGCCTAACTAAAACAAGGGATGGGGGGGCTTTCTACCAAGTGATTTACTGGTCACAATCTGCATTCACTGCCTACTGCAAAGAAGAAGTAGAAAAACATTTTTAATAAAAGGACATTTTCCTCAATCAAGTTCCAAAGCTTTAGTTTGTTTTACTGAGTAGTCTGGGGGCTACAGGATGGGGGCTGTGACGTCATGGCAGATGAAGGTTAACCCTTTCACACCTCAAAGGGGCAAAGGGGACACATTTAGGATGCTTGTCAAGGAATTGTGTTTGCTGGTAGCAATGCCAAGACATTATGGAAACAGAGGCAATTTTTTTTTAGTGTTTACATTTGTTTCTGTTACCTATAAAAATACTAATAATATAAATATAAAATCAGGAAATGAATGTTCAATAAGCTTTGCACAGATTAGAGTTAAGTTTAAAATACTTTAATGTTATTAGAATTGATATGATTTACTTTTATGGCAGGAATGCCCACTTGCTGCAATATATATATATACATATTACACACACATATATTTTATAATTATCACACACACATTTATAAATATATTACGCATACTCATCATTTATATATAAGGGCTGATTGATCTCACTCTAAGGGTCTGATTGACAATCTGGCTTCACATTGTTGCCCATTCACTGTCCCACACATGACATTGTACACAGTTCTATACAAACATCTGATCTGACAGGTTTCGAATACAAGGACCACAGCATTAATTCTCTACATTAAAACATTGATCATGTCAGGGACTTTTCTGAGTAATAAAAAACACAAATATATTGACTGATATCAGTGCTGAGAGGGTCTTACTCTCTATATATTACATGGTGATGGGATCTTATTCTCTATATGTTACATGGTGAAGGGATCTTATTCTCTATATGTTACATAGTGATGGAATCTTATTCTCTATATGTTACATGGTGATGGGATCTTGTTCTCCATATGTTACATGGTGATGGGATCCTATTCTCTATGTTGCATGATGATGGGATCTTATCCTCTATATGTTACATGATGATTGGATCTTATTCTCTATGTTACATGGCGATGGGATCTTATTCTCTATATGTTACATGGCGATGGGGTCTTGTTCTCCATATGTTACATGATGATGGGATCTTGTTCTCCATGTTACATGGTGATGGGATCTTATTCTCTATATGTTACATGGTGATGGGATCTTATTCTCTATGTTACATGGTGATGGGATCTTATTCTCTATGTTACATGCTGATGGGATCTTATTCTCTATGTTACATGGTGATGGGATCTTATTTTCTATGTTATAAGATGATGGGATCTTATTCTCTATGTTAAATGGTGATGGGATCTAATTCTCTATAGTAAATGGTGATGGGATCTAATTCTCTATATTAAATGGTGATGGGATCTTATTCTCTGTTACATGATGATGGGATCTTATTCTCTATATGTTACATGGTGATGGGATCTTGTTCTCCATATGTTACATCGTGATGGGATCTTATTCTCTATCATGGTTATTCAATAAAAGTTCTTATCTTTTAAATTGGTGATAATTTTGCACCAACCAATCAGATGTTAGCTTTCAAATGTTAAATGATATCTGATTGTTTGGGGCAAAATTAAATTTTAAACGATAAGAACTTTTATTGAATAACCCTGTATATGTTACATGGTGATGGGATCTTATTCTCTATATGTTACATGGTAATGGGATCGTATTCTCTATATGCAGTTCCAACTGTTACTGCATTTTTATAATAGATACAGACAGTGTATCAAGTCCAGGATTCCAAATGTAACTGCATTTTTATACCAGATACGTTTCAAGTCAAGGATTCCAATTGTAACTGTATTTCTATAATAGATACAATGTATCCAGACCAGGATTTCAACTGTAACTGTATTTCTATAACAGATACAATGTATCCAGACCAGGATTTCAACTGTGACTGTATTTCTATAATAGATACAATGTATCCAGACCAGGATTTCAACTGTAACTGCATTTCTATAACAGATACAATTTATCCAGACCAGGATTCCAACTGTAACTGTAGTTCTATAATAGATACAATGTATCCAGACCAAGATTATTTTCTGTACACTGTTTCCACTGTTTCCCATCCACACATTACTATTGTAGGATTATTACTGTAATTAAATTGACACATTGTATCCAACCTACTCCACTGTCTTCTATAATTACATTGATACAGTCAGTGTGTTAAAAAGTGTAAAACGTTGCAAGGTTCCAGGTAGAAAGTTTCTGGTTTCCCCAATCTCATCATTTGGATTTAATTCCCCATTTCATTGAAATAACATATTTGGAGATGTTTGGGGAATATTAATAAGACAGTTTGTATGCTAAAAATGAATAGTATAGTAGATTGTTCCTGCTGAAAATCTTCCTGGCACTCAACGGGTTAAAGCAGCCAGCATTGTACCTCCTTATGAAAAGCACATCAGTTGTCCATTAGCATATACATTCATTTTCACTACAGTCATAAGAAAACTGAGCACATTCTTTCAAGTTGCCCTAAAGTTCAGGGACATCTCTTCCTGCACCTCTGGTGTCTGCGCCCCCCCCCCCTCTCTCTCCCCCCCTCCATAAAGACAAACTACCTCTGGAAAACAAGATATTTTCCTCTCCATACACTGTGGGGCTCAGGGTGTTAAACTGAAGGCATCTCTGGTCCTTAATCTGGAGTGGAGGGAATAGGGGCACTAGGCAGCCTATTGAGTACAGAGGCATCTGGCAGTGTGGGAGCTCCCACTGTGAGCAGGACAGTCTGGGAGACTCTTGTTATTATCTGCAGAGAGTTTCCTAGTCACCCCATCACAATGGGATTTCAATGGATAGCTTGTGCTGGCTGTTCCATTACTTGGATGGTACTAGATCTGCAATGGTTACTAAACAAGCAGTTCTTGTAACAACTCTTAGCAGGTTGAGTTGTAGTTCTGCAAGGTTAAACATCATCTCTGCAAGGCACAGGATTTACATTCTATCACCTGGATGATTCCTAGTTTTCTTTCCAGAAAAGAAAGAGTTAAACAGTGAATCACAGCAGTGAACAGATCCAGCCATCTTTAGGATACATTTACCTGGATACACATTGATTCCAATAACATCTTTTTTCTTTTTTATCCATAGGAGCTGTAATTGGAGTTGGTGCATTTATATTTTCAACTACCAGCAGATCCTGCAGGGGTGTAGGATTCACAGGATTTTTACCAGACAGAAAAAGCAGCGTGGTTATTCCTCTTATGTCCGATAGATGGCAGTGCTAGCTGCTCTTCTTTCAAAACCCAGCAGCTTTCTGAACAGCAGGGAATGGCTGCTTCTGTTCCAGTATCTTTTCTGCTCCCCATCCACTTCCTAACCCAGACAACTCTATTTACTGCTGCTAAAGTTGCAGTGGGTCAGGGCTGTAGGTCTATGAAAAAAAGAAGCCCTGACATAGTCCCCCACTTACTCCCTGGCTTGTGCTCTTGCACTGAAAGAGTTAAAAAGGTCATTATGAAAAACACAGTCAGCAGGGAGCCATAGTATGGGGGGACCTCTCAACACTGCACTGGGGACTTTCAATTTTTAACTCCATATTATTGAACCTTAAACAGTGCGTGTGTGTGTGCGTGTGTGTGTGCGTGTGTGTGTTTGCGCGTGCGTGTTTGTGTGTCAGTGATAGAGTATGTGTGTGTATCAGTGATAGAATTTGTGTCAGTGATACTTTGTGTGCGTGTAAGTGATAGAGTTTGTGTGTGTATGTCAGTGATAGAGTTTGTGTGTGTGTCAGTAATAGAGTTTGTGTGTGTGTCAGTAATAGAGTTTGTATGTGAGTGATAGAGTTTGTGTGTGTGTCAGTGATTGTGTGTGTGTCAGTGATAGAGTTTGTGTGTGTGTAAGTGATAGAGTTTGTGTGTGTATCAGTGATAGAGTTTGTGTATGTGTCAGTGATAGTTTGTGTGTGTGTCAGTAATAGAGTTTGTATGTGAGCGAGAGTTTGTGTGTGTGTCAGTGATAGAGTTTGTGTGTGTATCGGTGATAAGAGTTTGTGTGTGTGTCAGTGATAGAGTTTGTGTGTGTATCGGTGATAAGAGTTTGTGTGTGTATCAATGATAGAGTTTGTGTGTGTGTAAGTGAAAGAGTTTGTGTGTGTATCAGTGATAGATTTTGTGTGTGTGTCAGTGATATTTGTGTGTGTGCCAGTGATAGAGTTTGTATATGAGTGATAGAGTTTGTGTGTGTGTCAGTGATAGAATTTGTGTGTGTGTCGGTGATAAGAGTTTGTGTGTGTATCAATGATAGAGTTTGTGTGTGTGTAAGTGAAAGTGTTTGTGTGTGTATCAGTGATAGATTTTGTGTGTGTCAGTGATACTTTGTGTGTGTGTCAGTGATAGAGTTTGTGTGTGTGTCAGTGATAGAGTTTGTGTGTATCTGTGATAGATTTTGTGTGTGTCAGTTTGTGTGTGTGTCAGTAATAGAGTTTATGTGAGTGATAGAGTTTGTGTGTGTGTCAGTGATAGAGTTTGTATGTGAGTGATAGTTTGTGTGTGTGTCAGTGATAGAGTTTGTGTGTCTATCAGTGATAGAGTTTGTGTGTGTGTCAGTGGTAAGTTTGTGTGTGTGTCAGTGATAGAGTTTGTGTGTGTGTGTCAGTGATAAGAGTTTGTGTGTGTATCAGTGATAGAGTGTGTGTGTGTCAGTGATAGAGTTTGTATGTGAGTGATAGAGTTTGTGTGTGTATCAGTGATAGAGTTTGTGTGTATGTCAGTGATAAGAGTTTGTGTGTGTGTCAGTGATAGAGTTTGTATGAGAGTGATAGTTTGTGTGTGTGTCAGTGATAGAGTTTGTGTGTGTGCCAGTGATAGTGTTTGTTGTGTGTCAGTGATAGAGTTTGTGTGTCAATAATAGAGTTTGTGTGTGTATCAGTTATAGAGTGTGTGTGTGTGTGTCAGTGATAGAGTTTGTGTGTGTGCCAGTGATGGAGTTTATGTGTGGGTCAGTGATAGAGAGAGTTTGTGTGTGTGTGTCAGTGATAGAGTTTCTGTGTGTGTCAGTGATAGAGTTTGTGTGTGTATTAGTGATAGAGTTTGTGTGTGTGTCAGTGATAGAGTTTGTGTGTGTGTCCGTGATAGTTTGTGTCTGTGTCAGTGATAGTTTGTGTGTCAGTGATAGAGTTTGTGTGTGTCAGTGATAGAGTTTGTGTGTGTCAATGATAGAGTTTGTATGTGAGTGATAGTTTGTGTGTGTCAGTGATAGAGTTTGTGTGTGTGTCAGTGATAGAGTTTGTGTGTGTGTCAGTGATAAAGTTTTTATGTGAGTCATAGAGTTTGTGTGTATGTCAGTGATAGAGTTTGTGTGTGTCAGTGATAGAGTTTGTGTGTCAGTGATAGTTTGTGTATGTCAGTGATAGAGTTTGTGTGTCAGTGATAGAGTTTGTGTGTGTCAGTGATAGTTTGTGTGTGTCAGTGATAGAGTTTGTATGTGAGTGATAGTGTGTGTGTGTGTGCCAGTGATAGAGTTTGTGTTTGTTTCAGTGATAGAGTTTGTATGTGAGTGATAGAGTTTGTGGATGTGTCAGTGATAGAGTTTGTGTGTGTCAGTGATAGAGTTTGTGTGTGTCAGCGATAGAGTTTGTGTGTCAGTGATAGAGTTTGTGTGTGTGTCAGTGATAGAGTTTGTGTGTGTGTCAGTGATAGAGTTTGTGTGTGTCAATGATAGATTTTGTATGTGAGTGATAGAGTGTGTGTGTGTGTGTCAGTGATAGAGTTTGTGTGTGTGTCAGTGATAGAGTTTGTATGTGAGTGATAGAGTTTGTGTGTGTGTCAGTGATAGAGTTTGTATGTGAGTGATAGAGTTTGTGGGTGTGTCAGTAATAGTGTGTGTCAGTTATAGAGTTTATGTGTGTGTCAGTGATAGAGTTTGTGTGTGTGTCCGTGATAGAGTTTGTGTGTGTCAGTGATAGTTTGTGTGTGTGTCAGTGATAGTTTGTGTGTGTGTCAATGATAGAGTTTGTGTGTGTGTCAGTGATAGAGCTTGTATGTGAGTGATAGGGTTTGTGTGTGTGTCAGTGATAAAGTTTGAATGTGAGTGATAGAGCTTGTGGGTGTGTCAGTGATAGAGTTTGTGTGTGTGCCAGTGATGGAGTTTATGTGTGGGTCAGTGATAGAGAGAGTGTGTGTGTGTGTCAGTGATAAAGTTTGTGTGTGTATCAGTGATAGTTTGCATGTGAGTGAGAGTTTGGGGCATATTTATAAAAGAGCGAAAAGTAGCGAAATGTTTTCGCATTCGCTTTTCGCATGGGTTTTCGCCAAAAAGACAGTTAACGCTATTTATAAAGGTAGCGTTAACGAATGGCGAAACCGTTTCCGCGAGCTATCGCTAAACCCTTTTTGCCTTACTTCGCAATGGTAATTTTAGCGAAAAGGCATAACGCGATTTATAAAAGAGCGAAAGGTGTTTTTTGCATTAAAAAGAGCGAAAGATTAGCGCGACCCTGAAGTGGTGAAAAGTCATTGTTTGAGCGAAAAGGCATTCTAATGGGTAATATGCCTTGAAAAAGCAAACGCGCATTAGAAGGGCGATCGCGCTTAGAATGAAATATGCCTTGGAAAAGCGACACTAGAAAGGCGAACGCACATTAGAAAGGCGACCGCGCATTATAATGAATATGCCTTGGAAAGCGATCGCGCATTAGAAAGCGAATGTGCAGTGCAAAAGAAAATTGTATTCCAATTGAGAAATTCTAAGAAGATTGACTAAATAAGATATGGCTGACTTCTTGGTAAATGTGAGGTGGCCATTTTGAACTCGACATCATTTTCTAGTGGAAACAAAGAATCAGGTCAAAATCAGCAAGTACTTACAGGTGCTCTACCCCTTGGCTGTTCAGCGGCGCTCTCACGCTTCCAACACCTCTCGGCCACAGTGGTTGTATACAATCCAAACGGAAGATACAAAGCAAAAACACTGGAAGTAGGCTGCTCGCTATAAGTCGTTAAAAACATCATTTTATTATGAAACATCCATTAAAACACGTAGTGCTGGGTACAAATACAAAGGCATACTCGAAGAGACACTGGTGATGCCTGACGCGTTTCGTGACGTCCGTCTTCGAAGTGTTTTTTTTCGCTTTTTTATAATAAGGCGAAACGAAAATGGCGCTATTTTCGCTGCGATGTGCTGCGCTAATTATTTGGTGAAAAAGGCAATCCTTTATAAATATGCCCCTTTGTGTGTGTGTGTGCGTGACAGAGTTTGTGTGTGTACCAGATGAGTTTTGTGTGTCAGTGATGAGTTTGTGTGGTGTGTCAGTGATAGAGTTGTGTGTGTGTCAGTGATAGAGTTTGTGTGCCTGTCAGTGATAGAGTTTGTGTGTGTATCAGTGATAGTTTGTGTATGTATCTGTGATAGTTTGTGTGTGTGTCAGTGATAGTTTGTTTGTGAGTGATAGAGTTTGTCTGTGTGTCAGTGTTAGATGTTGTGTGTCAGTGATAGTGTGTGTGGTGTCGCGATAGAGTTTTGTGTGTCAGTGAAGAGTTGTATGTGTCAGTGATAGAGTTTGTATGTGAGTGATAGTGTGTGTGTGTGTGTGTGTCAGTGATAGAGTTTGTGTGTGTCAGTGATAGAGTTTGTGTGCCTGTCAGTGATAGAGTTTGTGTGTGTATCAGTGATAGTTTGTGTATGTATCTGTGATAGTTTGTGTGTGTGTCAGTGATAGTTTGTTGTGAGTGATAGAGTTTGTCTGTGTGTCAGTGTTAGAGTTTGTGGTCAGTGATAGTTTGTGTGTCAGCGATAGAGTTTGTTTGTGTCAGTAATAGAGTTTGTGTCAGTGATAGAGTTTGTGTGTCAGTGATAGAGTTTGTGTGTGTGTCAGTGATAGAGTTTGTATGTGAGTGATAGTGTGTGTGTGTCAGTGATAGAATTTGTGTTCAGTGATAGTTTGTGTGTTCAGTGAATGCATTTGTGTGTGTCAGTGATAGAGTTGTGTGTGTGTCAGTGATAGAGTTTGTGTGGTGTCAGTGATAGAGATTGTATGTGTCAGTGATAGTTTGTATGTGTGTCAGTGATAGAGACTACCGCGGTCAAGGGAAATTTTAGGTCTTTCGGAACGAACACGAGGCCAATCTGAACGTTCGGTGGGCCGCACGCTTGTTTGGGTAAACGTTAAACACACTGCCGATAAAGTCCCAATACCGTTGGACTCCATGGTATTGGGAATTTACCGCTAGTGTGTGGTGGGCAACGATCCCCGACCGAACGGCCGTTTCGGCCGATAAAGCGCCTACACATGGGGAGATTATCAGCCAAAACATTTGTTCGTACACATCGTGCGTTGCGGGTCGGGACCCGCGATCGCACGTGTGAACGAGCCTAATAGATGCAACATTTTGCCTTTGCTGAAGCATGGTACACACAATCTTAATCTGCAGCAACCAATCAGATGATAGCTTTTTACCGGCCAACTACAGTTAAGGTTCGTACACACATGTGATCGTGGATGCCACTCGCGACACACGATGCGTACGAACGGTTTCAGCCGATAATTGGCCCGTGTATGGGCCTTTATCGGCTGAAGTGCCAACTCATTCGGAATCTGCCCGGCCTGTCGGCAACGATGTTCAAACGTACAGTCGTTTCGGATGATAAAAGCCCCATACACGGGCGGATTTTGGCATAAACGCTCCTTTAGAAAACAGACGATTAACAGCACAGGGAAAATGTTTTCCTCCTATTAAATAAGCCCCTAAATTATTTTCTTTAGGCACAGCTTTTGTGTGGTGTGTTTAACAGTGTTTGTATTTGTGTTATTGTGTGAGATAACAAGAGGGACGGGGTCATATCACATCTCCACAAGGGAGACCCTGACTCCTAAAGCTTCTAGTTGTGTCTGTAACATTTTCTACAAAGTGGGGGCAGAATTCATCCTGGGCAGATAGCAGCGGATGAATCGCAGACTGCCTGCCAAAACTCTTCTCGTGCCTTTTGCTTTGAATGAGGGGTAGCTAGGAAACAGCGAGCAGCCAGGGAAGACGGAATTTGCAACGTGTAAAATGTTCTTAACGGAGCTATTGAGAGAGTGCAATAAGGCGTGAGGGGGAACTAATCTCCCCATTTAAATGTTTGTGGCAATTTTATCTAAATGAATTTTAATGCTAAACGAGGGATAATTCCCTATTTGTAGCCCGTTTACTTTCTTCCCAGTTCTCTGATGCCTTCTAACATCTTGCACTGAACAATAACCCAACTCTCAATACCTGATTCATTTAAAGGCATTAATAGTTGATTACCAAGGGGGAGGGGGGAAGTTTGTTGATTTTTAAAGTTAAAACATTTGATTCAGAATAAAAACAATAATAATTACTACAATAATAATAAAAAGTAAATACATGGACGGTACCCTTTCTTACTCATATTGGCATTGCCCCCTATGGAAAGCAAAAGAACATTACACCACAAGTGGCCATAAAGTAGGGGATACCTTTTGTTCTCATCTCATTCTCTATACATATTTTTTACAGAAAGAAAAATACATCATCGATCCTATGTGAAACATTCTATATTCTATTGGTAAGGTTGCTTCTATATGTCTTTTTAAAGGGACACTTCAAAAAGTGCTCTCTCCTTTCTGTATCCTAGGGAGGTGTGTCAGGGGCACTGACTGAGGGAGGAGCCAGAAAGCAGTTAGTTACCACATAAGTATATCACGAGTAGCCTATAATGTCTCAAAAGCTACCATGTGAGTATAGTGTTCCTTTAACTGTTGCCCAGCAGATATTAGGCAAAGTGAAGTAAAACATTAATAATATTGCTTTTCTGGATATTGGTCAAAATTGAATGCAAATAAAATGGAATGAAATAAGATTTTCTGTCCCCCACAATACGAGAATTTCAGTTGAATGCAATAATTTACTTCCCTATACACTGCGGAAAGCTTTGTAGTTAGGTAGTTGGTAGTCACTGAAAGTACCATTTACAAAGAAATCTTATGGAGCCAAAACACAGCATTGCATTATTATTGATTGTACCCATAACAGGCCCCAATGCCTGATAATGAAAACAAACTGTATTGTCCAATCATATGAAGCGTGCATGGCCCCATCCTTTACATTGTATGTTACATGCTGGTCTGAGAGTCAACGGTCCTATAGAACATAACGATGTCAAGGGGCAGCTTATCAGAACAATGAAACACTCATTACAATTAAATGCTGGGCACAAGGGAAGCCAACATATTGGTACAGGTCAATGAGCCTTGCATGTTTTTGCTAAAAAAGCTTAAGCTGGGTATACACATTACCGATAAAGGGCCAAGCCTGTTGGTATCAGCCTTTTATTGTAACGTATGTATGTGAAAAATGTCTGTTTCTGATGGACGAACGTTCAGCCATTGTTACGGACGGCCAAGTCGTGGTCGGCCCCTGCTAAAGTATAGATTGAGTGTCAGTCACAAATGATCTCCCTATACTTTATAGAGATGATGCTACGGACGTGTAGCCACATCTTTCAGAGATAACAGACAGAATCTTACAGATTGGTACAGTGTATGGGGGCTTCTTTGCTATAATGTTGACTTAATCAGTAGTCTTTATCTTTTACATAAAGTGTAGCCAGTTACCATTTCTGTAGAGTAATGGCGAGAGCATGTTTATGAATGGACATAGGCAGTACATATATTTATAGCAGTATATAATAGGATGAATAGCCACCGCCAGCATCTGACCTACACTGCGCATGTCTTAAGTAGAGATGGGATCCAGATCCGACACGATCCTGGATCTGGCATGTAACTCCTCGGTTCTGAAATCCGAATGATTCCTTCTATCTGGATTCTGGATTTCTGGACTTCGGAACACATTTTCGAAAATAGAACAGATGTCGAAACTCCTTGAAATACACATCAGAAACGCGATAGCGGTCTCCGATCGTATTTTGAGGATTTTCAAACGTTCGTTCTATTTTCGAAGATGATCGAAAATAGCTCCGTACATCCAAAATTATCAAAAATTCTTCCGGTTTCAGATTTTCGGATCTTCAGCTTTTTCAGAGATCTGGGAATCCAGAAACGGAATGTAACTAGTGAGTTTCGGCCATCTCTAGTCTTAAGTTGGGTACACACTATACAATTCTTCCTCGTGACTGACCGATCGAGGCTTCTGATCGGTCGGCCAGAATGATGACTGTCGGTCCCAGCAAAAGCAGCCACCCCGACAGTTAGACGCGACCGATCGTGCGGTCCATAGAGGACTGCATGATCGGTTTGTGGTTTTCCAACCTGTCCGATTGGTCTTTTGGCCGATTCGGACGAAGGAATGGTCAGCAATCTAATTTAGCCTGACCGACCAAAACACTGAAATGCCAGTTGGTCGGCTGAATTATTGTATAGTGTGTACCCAGCTTTAGGGATCACTAGGAGACACTAGCAGGGAAAGGTAATGTGTAGGAAACTATCACACAAATGAGTGAAAAACTCACACTAGGGGCCATATTCGTAAAGGTGCAGTATCGTTAGTTTCCGTTCGGTTTAGCGATCATTAATTTACCTTTGTTGCCATTAATTAACTATAACGATCGTAAATTACTGATAATGACCGTATATCTACGATAACGTGATTGTAAATTTGTGATCCCTATAGAATACCATTGTGGTAGTTTACTACCGCATGTATTCTACAACCGAACATCCGTTATAAACGGACGTTCGGCGTAAATGTATGACTGTGGCCGTGCATTTACAGTGCCGGTTGTACATCATTGATAACGAGCGGTATTGCTAAATTGCATAATGTTTCTATGGCAAACTTCATTGACACTAGACTTCCACAGTTTCGTCTTAAAATTTAAAATTCAACCTGAAAGTGTACTGAACACCAATATGGCGTCACCCAATACATGAAATGTAGGGCCATATTATAAAGCCCGCTATCATTTTTTTAGCGTTACCGCGACTTTAATGATCGGTATCGTAAATTTACGATTGTAAACGATTGGAGAAATTGTAGATTTAGGATCCCCATAGAATACCATTGCGGTAGTTTATGCATGGTATCTATGATTGAATGTTCATTTATTAACGAACATTTGGTCGTAAATGTACGATTGCAATCGTACATTTACGACCCAATCGTAAATTAACTAAGCGCTAAAAAGCAATACCGCGGCTTTATAATATGGCCCCAGAATCAGCACATTAACACACAAACAGGGAGATGTCATAAAAGTTCTTCGGGGAGATCCAATAACTGCGCTCCCGTAACTAAACTTAGCCCAATCCCACGATACAATAACGACGTAAACGAGATTACGTCAGTTATTGCGTCACGGGATCGGGCTAAGGTAAGTAGCGGGACTTTAACGCTCCAAAAGCCGTAGCATTAGGTTTCGCGCTACGAAGTAGCGCAAAACTTAATGCTACAGGTTTTGAATCGTTAGCACAGCGATATTTCCAAAAACATTCGGAAATGGCGCTGTGCTCTAAAAGCCGTCTAAAACCCACGTTAACCCGAAATTTTTTCGGGTTAATGTGGGTTTTAGACGGAAATGGGCTATATTGTATCTCCCCCCTTATCATTAAAATGGTGCAAAATTAGCACCATTTTAATGATAAGAACTTTATTGTAACCCTGATTATGTTTCCCTTTTTTTTTTCTTATTACTATTTGGAAAAGTCCACTTCTCCATGTTTATTTTGAGAACATTGAACTTTCCTGCATTTTAAACAACAGATGAAGACATGTAAATGTTTTTACATTATGTCATTTTCACTATATGTCCATTTGGAGTTATGGCAATTCACTATCATCCAGTATCATTAATGTGCTAATTACATACACAATTAAAGGGCCAATGAAGCTGAATAAAATTAAGTACCTTGGGTATGTACCTATTAAAGGGGACAACATTGCTAAATCAACGTAAAGGCTGGAAATATGTCCTCAAGATTCAGTTCTCCAATGTGTATAGAGTCAGTGAAAAAGTTAAAGGGCATGTCCACCCCAAAACTATAATTTCTCCCACTACTGGCCCCACTCTGTAGTGCATAAAACAGAGGACAGAGGAAATGTAATCAGTTCCCCCAAAGCCATACTGGGTGGGGTGAATTAACAACAAAGCTCATTATGCAGGAGAGTTCTTATTGGAGAAGCCTAATGCATAATATATTAACTTATTCCAGAGTCCTCTGAGTGGCAGAGGGTAAATACAATTATCTATAAGCAGTACACAAGCATTTATCAGTATTTCTGTAATGTGCCTCACTTACCGCAGTTACTAAAGGGTCTTCCTAGTTCTAGGGTTTTCCTTAATTCCATCTGTTCTAGGATGACGTGATCTGCTACTCTCAGCAGACAATTCCGCTAATTTTACCCATATAGTGAACAGGCCCCATCACTATATCATTGCGGTACAAAGGCACCAAAGAAAGGGAAACACATCAGATAATCCAACCTCATCCCTTTTGCACATTCTTAACGTAGTATAAAAAAGACATGTGGCACACATCTGTTAGCAATGGCTAATACCTTCCATTATAATGGTTGTAAAGAGTACTGTAGTAACTGCACCAAATCAGTACAATTCACTTTTGTCAAGCATGGTTAGTGCATGCGTAGGCAACCAGTAGATCTTCAGATGTTGGAAAACTGCAACTCTCAGCATTTCCTGCTTGCATTTGTTATATGGGAATGTTGGGAGTTGTAGTTTTCAAACACCTGAAGATATACTGGTTGTCTATCCTTGTAGTGGCTCTATGTTAAGGGTTTAAGGTACATTTGGGACATGAGGACAAATACACCATAGGCATCATCTGCCTTAAACTGATATGTTCTCCTGTGTATATGTGAGTCTCCTATGGGCACTGTGGTTTTCCACTTGGTGTGTGTAGATACTGATCAAATAAAAGTTGATTTCACGTATTTTTGATGTTTATAGATCAATCTCAAGCCGACCTTTGCCAAAGTAAGCAAAACGCCAGTTCTAATAAGACGAACAACTTAAAAATATACAGAGGTAACAGCTGTGGTCACACACAGTAAGATATATCTTTGCTGTCACATCCTGCTGTCTAGGTAAGGATAAACACATGAAATATATATATATGGTGTGTGTTTTCTTTAACAAGGAGAAAGTGAATTTCTAGACATAATCTAAGAGAAAATCTCTGACAGGCCTTGGAAACTGCTGTTCATCAGCAAAGCTTTACCAACCTGACATAACATCAGCACATTTGTAAAGAAGAATGTCATTTTTGCCCAAGGTGTTTCTTCTAGTAATCTACTCTGGAATTCCATGTTAAGCCACATACACATCCAGGCTTATTTAATAAGAGGTGCAAAAATTTCCCTGTGCTCCTAAATCTACACACCATACAATAATTTGGGACAAATTATTGTAATGGTTCCATGTGGCGGCCGTGTGAACGAACACACGATCGGACAGGTCGGAAAACTACAGCCAATCATGTGGTGCTCTATGGGACCGCACATTCGGTCATGGTTACTGTCGGACAGTCGAAAGTTTCTGCAGGAGGAAAGTTGTATAGTGTGTACCAGCCTTAATCTGCAGTAACCAATCAGATCTCATTAGATGTAGTGGACCAGTGAAGGTAACATCTGATTAGTTACTGCAGTACCTTTAATTAAATATTATAAATAGGCCCCTTTGTGTTTAATTCTTTTTTTTAACAATAATATTAGTAACCTAATTAAATGCCTGTACATGACATAACAAATAAACATTATTTAGCTATAGATCGTGACTTTGTGTTCCATATTTAGCAAGTATTGCATATTAGGTATTTTTTTAAAGGGATAATCCTTAAAAGCTTTTCAGAGGCAATGAACCTCGGACTATAGAATATACATCAAAAAGAAAAGTAATATTAAAAGGTTCCATGTATAGTATATATATCCATTCAGTTACTTAAAATGTTAAAGGACATGCAAAGTGAATTTTTGTTCACCGTGCCTCATTTAAATCAATAAATGAATCTGGAAAAAAAATAAAAAAAATAAATACAAGGATTGTGGCACTCCAATTAGGCTAATTTACAACTACATTTAGCGGAAGAGAAAGGCCATTCTTCCAGTCTTTTATTAAAGCCTGGTCAAGCTTCCATGTGTTATAGCCCCCCAACACACGCCCCTTTAATATAAACCCTGGATGGTGGCCTCTCCCCTCTTTTTTAAAAACCAAAGGGCTGGGGGGAAGTGAGAAAGCTGTTATATGGATCCGTGCACAAATATGAGAAATGCAAAGTTTGCTAATGGTAATGAAGTAAAAAAGGTTTAGAAGTTAGACCTTCCAGACTGGGGTTACCTTGATGTGTTTGGAAGGCTTTTTATAATGTGATCATAGTAATGTATACTAAAACCCCTTTGTATATAAAGTATGCCATGTGCAGATATATGATATTGTATGGGGCCTAGGAATGTGCATTGATTATCTTCTCTGTTTGTATAAATGTTTGACCAGATCAGTTGCATTTCCGCTAAATGTTAGTTGTAAATTAGCCTAATTGGAGTGCTTCCACAATCCTTGTTATTGTATGTATTTATTGGGAGGCTTGGTCAAGCCTCCATGTGGTAATAGCACCTCAACACGCCCCTTTTATGGGAGGTCCTATGCCTTTAATATAAAGCACTGGGTGGCCTCTTCCCTCATTTTAAAAAGCCAAAGGGCTGAGGGGGAAGGAGAGAGCCTGTTATATGGCTCCAGTGTGTAAGAGGAGAATGTAAAAGTTTGCTAATCGTAATTGAAGTAAAAGAAATTGAAAAGGTTAGACGTTAGGACCTTCCAGACTGGGGTTACCTTGACGTGGTTGGAAGGCTCTTCATTCATGTGATACAGTAATATATACTAAAACCCCTTGTTTATAAAGTATGCCAGTGTACAGATAATATGATATTGTATGGGGCCTAGGAATGTGCATTGATCATCTTTTCTATGTTTGTATAAATGTTTGCCACCGATCAGTAGCACTTCCGTTAAATGTAGTTGTAAATTAGCCTAATTGGAGTGCTTCCACAATCCTTGTATTGTATGTATTTATTGGGAGGCCAGGTCAAGCTTCCATGTGGTAATAGCACCCCAACACGCCCCTTTTATGGGAGGTCCTATACCTTATATAAGCACTGGATCCTCTCCCTCATTTTAAAAAGCGGTGAAACAAGTTTGTACAAACTATGTATGTATCCATTTTAACTTTAGTGCAGGTAATTTCCCTTCATTGCTGAATATATGTTTGATTTTATTTAATTATTTATGCTTATATGTGTAGTTGAGTGTTTTTGTAATGTAAAATTGCCGGTTCTCCTTTGCACCACATCTGAAAGTAATTTAGAAAAGGTTTGAGCTGCATATCCTTTATTTTATATAATAAAGGGCAATACGGCTAAGCTCTATTGTATGCTTTGCTCCCTGAGTAAATTTATTCCCCGCCCCTTTAAGGCAGTCCAGATAAAAAGAAGGTTTAGAAGCTCTGTATAGCTCCCATATTCCCTGTTATAGGTCATACTAAATAAAGAGAGAAGCAGGTATGGTCTAGTTCCCCCAGGGATTGAACTTTACTCATTAGGTTAGGACTGATGCTGGGATACTGCCTTGAAGTGGAGCATCAGCTGATGCAAGTTTGTACAAACTATGTAACTAATGTATCCATTTTAACTTTGGTGCAGGTAATAACCCTTTATTGCTTGCATATATGTTTATTATATCTAATTCATGCATGGTGGAAGTGACTAGTGACTGTGAGTCCAATTTGGGACCCAGATATATTTGGTACAAGGGGTACATAAGAAATGATAATGTACCCCCTACATTAAATTATATGGATATCAAATGTCACCTCGGAGTTCCGTGCCCTTTATAAAGGCACTGGGCCTGCGGCCTTGTGCTTCTATATGGTCACGGAACACCTTGGTAACATCTAATATCCTTATAATTTACAGTAGGGGGTACATTATCTACTATATATATATCTTTCTCTGACGTGCATGGCATCATCCAGTATTTGTTTTGCTCAGGCTTAGTATCCTGAGGCTTGTTGAAAGATATGAGAGAGCAATTGTATGGAGACACAGCTGCCTTAATTGACAACTGAAATGTAAAATGTTGGGGGCATCAACAAAAAATGATTTTGATAGCTGGAAAGAAATACATTTTCCAGTAATGGGCAACTGAAAAAAAAAATCCCAGTGTACATACCTTTTAGAGGAGAACTGAAGCTGAAAACTTTCTTTTCAGATTTATAGAACTGTTAATTGCAACTAGAGTGGATTTGGGTCCGACACAAAACTCCTTGGTTCCGAAATCCGAACGATCCGTCCGAATCAGAGAGAAATTCGATAATTTTCGAAAGTACGGAGCTATTTTCGATAATTTCGAAAATAGCATCAAACTTCGAAAATCCTCAAATACTATTGGAAACTCGTAAATGGTCTTCGATCGTATTATGAGAATTTTTGACATTCGAGGCTATTTTTAATTATCGAAAATAGCTCCATTCATTTGAAAATTATCGAAAATTTGTTCCAGTTTAGTATTTTCGGATCTTCGTGATTTTCCTGCGATCTGGGAATCTGAAAACGGAACAAATTGTAGTTTCGGCCATCTCTAATTGTAACCAATATTTAGCATCAAGTTTGTCTGATGAAGGCGTATGTTCGACGCCAAAACGTCACCTGTTAAATAAAAACACTTATCTAAAGACTGGTGTACGCTATTACTCATCTCTTCTATATGATTGCATACCTTTGGCCAAGTACATAGGAGCTCCCAGCAGGGAGACTTTACATCTGGGATATTTAGCATTGCCCAGGATTGTCTTACAACACACGGTAGTGTACTTATCTAAAGGTTTGATAGGAGTGGATTGATCCATTATTTTTTAGGCTACATTCACCACCAGCCATATTATTATGCAGGGGAAAAAAATCTTATCTTAGAATGAAAAAACCACAAGCCAACCTGTAACCCTCATGAAAATACAACTCCCAGCATTTCTTGGCTGCTGAGTGCTTGTAAGGGAAGCTGGGAGTTGTAGTTTTCAAACATCTGGAGGGCTACTAACTAACTATAGTAAGTGTATGTGTTTCCAGCTACGAGTGGGCTTCTGAACTGCACTGAACACTGGGAATACTATTATACTTTCCTACCTGATCAGGAATTGTTAATACAGAGGAGCCGTCACTTTTCTAATAATTCATCATAAATTGGTGTTGTCCTGCTGGGGCCTGTTGCCCTGCGCTCTGAAGTTCGGAGTGCCATGTGATCACAATTGTTGGTGAGATTAGCATGCGCTCCGATTCACAAATTTACAGGGATCACAGCGCAAGCGAGCACCAAAGTGCATGTGCGCAATAATGTGCGCTCAGTTGGCCTTGCCCTTAAAGTTTTTCAATTCCAGTGCACTTCAAGCTGAATTTACTGAAGATTAATGGTGCAGCTGTACATTCAGATGGGAAGAATTGATCTGGCATCGGAAGACACATGCATGGCTTTAGCATTTCCCACCAAAGATACACTCGTTTAACATCAACTTTTTAAAAATTGCGCATGTAATGTGGTTAAGTTTTGCACTTCTCTGTAATGCAATAAATGCCTAAGCACTAGTATTTCCCCCAGGTTTGTGAATGTTGCTTTTCTTAAATGCTGTAGATGTTCAAGACCTATTTGGCACATGCTAGTGACAGCAGTCTAATATATATATTCTTGCAATTAATGGAGTTTAGATTTCCCACAGGACGAAGGCCCATTTTTAGTGCAACTTTACCAATAAATATAATTGAAGCACTAGATGGCACATAATAATTAGTAGTTTATTTATGACCTAACATTCTTTTTTAATAATTGCTGTAATAGCCTAATGGTTTCCTAATAAGCTGTGTGTAGGCATTAGGGATTTTCGAAGATTCGAAATCGAATATTCTAGAATGATTGAATTCCAATTCGAACATTTGGAAATTATTGAACATAAAGGATGATTTAAGAAATATAACATACGTGAATCCTTGATTCCAAATCTGGGAGAAAAGCGAAATGGCGAATTTCGAATATGTGATGCGGAAACTGGAAATTTCCCATCACCTGAGCTATTTGCACTAATGGTTCATACACAGTCTAAACCCGCGACGCACGATGTGTATGACGTTTGTTTCAACCGATAATCGGCCTGTGTGTAGGGCCTTTATCGGCCAAAACGGCCGGTCGTACACACCGTGCGTCTGGGACCCACAATCGCACGTGTGTACGAACACTTAAGTTACAGATGCTTGGGGTTTTTATCATTTGGGCCATAGTCACGCTTTACTGCATCGCCCCTCAATTTAACTTAACTAATATATATATACTGAATATGCCTTTATAGTAAACATTTTGACATGGAATTAGACAAATTATTATAGTTTTGTTTTTTTGTAAACCTAATGAGTCACAAAAGAAATTTATTTACAAAAATTCAGGCCTGGTCCAACCCCACTGTAGCCCATAGACTTTCTATAGAATTTCTTAGAGGCCACTCTTCATTCCCATTGAAAAAACAGATCCCCCTAGCTCCGTTTAGCAGATCACATTGGCAAAGCAGGGCAGTGCAGTGTGGCCAGAGTAACTGCCACATTAAAGTGCTTTTTTACACACAATCGGATCATGCATTAAAACATGGCAGTGTGGCCTAGCCCTTAGTCTAAAGGCCGAATTCCCTTTCATATAATATACAGTTCCCAGTAAACTTTACAGCTTATATTGTTATAATTTAATATAGAATCAATGCAGTATAGTTAAACTACTATTCAATGCAGTATAGTTAAACTATACTATTACAAAAACTATTACTAAGTTTTAGACAGGACAAGAAAGGGCAATATTGGGTCCAATAAATAAGTTGCCCTAGATAAAATTGTTAACTGGGTCTGTGCATTTTGGGGCATGAATTAAAACTTGACTGTTTTGACCAAAATGTTGGTTTATAAAATCTGTATGTTTACTTTGCATTCATAAAAAGTGTGTGAAAAGATGTGCAAATTATTAAAACTGGTGTAAAATTAAATAAATGTACAAGAGTCCATTATCCTCTCATCACACATTCTTGTTGGATTTGGCTACTTCTAGAGTGGGCCTAAGGCAGACTTTACACCAATAAGGCTGGGTACACATACAATATGTACGGCTGACTGACAGATGGTACTGCCTGTCAGTCGGTTGGTTGGCTGGAAATATTGTATGGTGTGGGTGGCCTGGTTGGTAAATCACGGTCAATTGTGCGATTCTATGGACCTATGATTTGTCTCGGCCTACTGTTCATTAATGGAGATAGACGGTCGGGACTATTCTCGGGCTGTGTTTACCCAGCCTAAGGGCTTACACACCATATAGCCTCATACAAGTCTGCAACAGTGAATATAACTTTCTGCTACACTAGTGAGAATAAACGGGAATAAACTAGTGACATTAGTTTCCTTTATCTTTATGATTTAAATATTATGATGTTTATTTAAAAAAAACAGTCATCAATAGAGTTTGTGTGTGTGTCAGTGATAGAGTTGTATGTGAGTGATAGAGTTTGTGGTGTGTAGTAATAGTGTGTGTCAGTTATAGAGTTTATGTGTGTGTCAGTGATAGAGTTTGGTGTTTGTGTCAGTGATAGAGATTGTGTGTGTCAGTGATTGAGTTTGTGTGTGTCAGTGATAGTTTGTGTGTGTGTCAGTGATAGTTTGTGTGTGTCAATGATAGAGTTTGTGTGTGTGTCAGTGATAGAGCTTGTATGTGAGTGATAGGGTTTGTGTGTGTGTCAGTGATAAAGTTTGAATGTGAGTGATAGAGCTTGTGGGGGTGTGTCAGTGATAGAGTTTGTGTGTGTGCCAGTGATGGAGTTTATGTGTGGGTCAGTGATAGAGAGAGTGTGTGTGTGTGTCAGTGATAAAGTTTGTGTGTGTATCAGTGATAGTTTGCATGTGAGTGAGAGTTTGGGGCATATTTATAAAAGAGCGAAAAGTAGCGAAATGTTTTCGCATTCGCTTTTCGCATGGGTTTTCGCCAAAAAGACAGTTAACGCTATTTATAAAGGTAGCGTTAACGAATGGCGAAACCGTTTCCGCGAGCTATCGCTAAACCCTTTTTGCCTTACTTCGCAATGGTAATTTTAGCGAAAAGGCATAACGCGATTTATAAAAGAGCGAAAGGTGTTTTTTGCATTAAAAAGAGCGAAAGATTAGCGCGACCCTGAAGGTGGTGAAAAGTCATTGTTTGAGCGAAAAGGCATTCTAATGGGTAATATGCCTTGAAAAAGCAAACGCGCATTAGAAGGGCGATCGCGCATTAGAATGAAATATGCCTTGGAAAAGCGACACTAGAAAGGCGAACGCACATTAGAAAGGCGACCGCGCATTATAATGGAATATGCCTTGGAAAAGCGATCGCGCATTAGAAAGGCGAATGTGCAGTGCAAAAGAAAATTGTATTCCAATTGAGAAATTCTAAGAAGATTGACTAAATAAGATATGGCTGACTTCTTGGTAAATGTGAGGTGGCCATTTTGAACTCGACATCATTTTCTAGTGGAAACAAAGAATCAGGTCAAAATCAGCAAGTACTTACAGGTGCTCTACCCCTTGGCTGTTCAGCGGCGCTCTCACGCTTCCAACACCTCTCGGCCACAGTGGTGTATACAATCCAAACGGAAGATACAAAGCAAAACACTGGAAGTAGGCTGCTCGCTATAAGTCGTGTAAAAGCATCATTTTATTATGAAACATCCATTAAAACACGTAGTGCTGGGTACAAATACAAAGGCATACTCGAAGAGACACTGGTGATGCCTGACGCGTTTCGTGACGTCCGTCTTCGAAGTGTTTTTTTCGCTTTTTTATAAATAAGGCGAAACGAAAATGGCGCTATTTTCGCTGCGATGTGCTGCGCTAATTATTTGGTGAAAAAGGCAATCCTTTATAAATATGCCCCTTTGTGTGTGTGTGTCAGTGACAGAGTTTGTGTGTGTACCAGTGATAGAGTTTGTGTGTGTGTCAGTGATAGAGTTTGTGTGTGTGTCAGTGATAGAGTTTGGTGTGTTAGTGATAGAGTTTGTGTGCCTGTCAGTGATAGAGTTTGTGTGTGTATCAGTGATAGTTTGTGTATGTATCTGTGATAGTTTGTGTGTGTGTCAGTGATAGTTTGTTTGTGAGTGATAGAGTTTGTCTGTGTGTCAGTGTTAGAGTTTGTGTGTCAGTGATAGTTTGTGTGTGTCAGCGATAGAGTTTGTGTGTGTCAGTGATAGAGTTTGTATGTGTCAGTGATAGAGTTTGTATGTGAGTGATAGTGTGTGTGTGTGTGTGTGTCAGTGATAGAGTTTGTGTGTGTCAGTGATAGAGTTTGTGTGCCTGTCAGTGATAGAAGTTGTGTGTGTATCAGTGATAGTTTGTGTATGTATCTGTGATAGTTGTGTGTGTTGTCAGGATAGTTGTTGTTGGTGAGATAGAGTTTGTCTGTGTGTCAGTGTTAGAGTTTGGTGGTCAGTGATAGTTTGTGTGTGTCAGCGATAGAGTTTGTGTGTGTCAGTAATAGAGTTTGTGTGTCAGTGATAGAGTTTGTGTGTCAGTGATAGAGTTTGTGTGTGTCAGTGATAGAGTTTGTATGTGATTGATAGTGTGTGTGTGTCAGTGATAGAATTTGTGTGTCAGTGATAGTTTGTGTGTGTCAGTGAATGCATTTGTGTGTGTCAGTGATAGAGTGTGTGTGTGTCAGTGATAGAGTTTGTGTGTGTGTCAGTGATAGAGATTGTATGTGTCAGTGATAGTTTGTATGTGTGTCAGTGATAGAGACTACCGCGGTCAAGGGAAATTTTAGGTCTTTCCGGAACGAACACGAGGCCAATCTGAACGTTCGGTGGCCGCACGCTTGTTTGGGTAAGACGTTAAACACACTGCCGATAAAGTCCCAATACCGTTGGACTCCATGGTATTGGGAATTTACCGCTAGTGTGTGTGGGCAACGATCCCCGACCGAACGGCCGTTTCGGCCGATAAAGCGCCTACACATGGGGAGATTATCAGCCAAAACATTTGTTCGTACACATCGTGCGTTGCGGGTCGGGACCCGCGATCGCACGTGTGAACGAGCCTTAATAGATGCAACATTTTGCCTTTGCTGTAAAGCATGGTACACACAATCTTAATCTGCAGCAACCAATCAGATGATAGCTTTTTACCGGCCAACTACAGTTAAGGTTCGTACACACATGTGATCGTGGATGCCAACTCGCGACACACGATGCGTACGAACGGTTTCAGCCGATAATTGGCCCGTGTATGGGCCTTTTATCGGCTGAAGTGCCAACTCATTCGGAGATCTGCCCGGCCTGTCGGGCAACGATGTTCAAACGTACAGTCGTTTCGGATGATAAAAGCCCCATACACGGGCGGATTATTGGCATAAACGCTCCTTTAGAAAACAGACGATTAACAGCACAGGGAAAATGTTTCTCCTCCTATTAAATAAGCCCCTAAATTATTTTCTTTAGGCACAGCTTTTGTGTGGTGTGTTTAACAGTGTTTGTATTTGTGTTATTGTGTGAGATAACAAGAGGGACGGGGTCATATCACATCTCCACAAGGGAGACCCTGACTCCTAAAGCTTCTAGTTGTGTCTGTAACATTTTCTACAAAGTGGGGGCAGAATTCATCCTGGGCAGATAGCAGCGGATGAATCGCAGACTGCCTGCCAAAAAACTTCTCTGTGCCTTTTGCTTTGAATGAGGGGTAGCTAGGAAACAGCGAGCAGCCAGGGAAGACGGAATTTGCAACGTGTAAAATGTTCTTAACGGAGCTATTGAGAGAGTGCAATAAGGCGTGAGGGGGAACTAATCTCCCCATTTAAATGTTTGTGGCAATTTTATCTAAATGAATTTTAATGCTAAACGAGGGATAATTCCCTATTTGTAGCCCGTTTACTTTTCTTCCCAGTTCTTCTGATGCCTTCTAACATCTTGCACTGAACAATAACCCAACTCTCAATACCTGATTCATTTAAAGGCATTAATAGTTGATTACCAAGGGGGAGGGGGAAGTTTGTTGATTTTTAAAGTTAAAACATTTGATTCAGAATAAAAACAATAATAATTACTACAATAATAATAAAAAGTAAATACATGGACGGTACCCTTTCTTACTCATATTGGCATTGCCCCCTATGGAAAGCAAAAGAACATTACACCACAAGTGGCCATAAAGTAGGGGATACCTTTTGTTCTCATTCATCTATACATTATTTTTTTACAGAAAGAAAAATACATCATCGATCCTATGTGAAACATTCTATATTCTATTGGTAAGGTTGCTTCTATATGTCTTTTTAAAGGGACACTTCAAAAAGTGCTCTCTCCTTTCTGTATCCTAGGGAGGTGTGTCAGGGGCACTGACTGAGGGAGGAGCCAGAAAGCAGTTAGTTACCACATAAGTATATCACGAGTAGCCTATAATGTCTCAAAAGCTACCATGTGAGTATAGTGTTCCTTTAACTGTTGCCCAGCAGATATTAAGGCAAAGTGAAGTAAAACATTAATAATATTGCTTTTCTGGATATTGGTCAAAATTGAATGCAAATAAAATGGAATGAAATAAGATTTTCTGTCCCCCACAATACGAGAATTTCAGTTGAATGCAATAATTTACTTCCCTATACACTGCGGAAAGCTTTGTAGTTAGGTAGTTGGTAGTCACTGAAAGTACCATTTACAAAGAAATCTTATGGAGCCAAAACACAGCATTGCATTATTATTGATTGTACCCATAACAGGCCCCAATGCCTGATAATGAAAACAAACTGTATTGTCCAATCATATGGAAGCGTGCATGGCCCCATCCTTTACATTGTATGTTACATGCTGGTCTGAGAGTCAACGGTCCCTATAGAACATAACAGATGTCAAGGGGCAGCTTATCAGAACAATGAAACACTCATTACAATTAAATGCTGGGCAACAAGGGAAGCCAACAACTATTGGTACAGGTCAATGAGCCTTGCATGTTTTTGCTAAAAAAGCTTAAGCTGGGTATACACATTACCGATAAAGGGCCAAGCCTGTTGGTATCAGCCTTTTATTGGCAACGTATGTATGTGAAAAATGTCTGTTTCTGATGCAGACGAACGTTCAGCCATTGTTACGGACGGGCCAAGTCGTGGTCGGCCCCCTGTACTAAAGTATAGATTGAGTGTCAGTCACAAATGATCTCCCTATACTTTATATAGAGATGATGCTACGGACGTGTAGCCACATCTTTCAGAGATAACAGACAGAATCTTACAGATTGGTACAGTGTATGGGGGCTTCTTTGCTATAATGTTTGACTTAATCAGTAGTCTTTATCTTTTACATAAAGTGTAGCCAGTTACCATTTCTGTAGAGTAATGGCGAGAGCATGTTATATGAATGGACATAGGCAGTAACATATATATATATAGCAGTATATAATAGGATGAATAGCCACCGCCAGCATCTGACCTACACTGCGCATGTCTTAAGTAGAGATGGGATCCAGATCCGACACGATCCTGGATCTGGCATGTAACTCCTCGGTTCTGAAATCCGAATGATTCCTTCTGAATCTGGATTTCTGGATTTCTGGACTTCGGAACACATTTTCGAAAATAGAACAGATGTTCGAAACTCCTTGAAAATACCATCAGAAACGCGATAGCGGTCTCCGATCGTATTTTTGAGGATTTTCAAACGTTCGTTCTATTTTCGAAGATGATCGAAAATAGCTCCGTACATTCCAAAATTATCAAAAATTCGTTCCGGTTTCAGATTTTCGGATCTTCAGGCTTTTTCAGAGATCTGGGAATCCAGAAACGGAATGTAACTAGTGAGTTTCGGCCATCTCTAGTCTTAAGTTGGGTACACACTATACAATTCTTCCTCGTGACTGACCGATCGAGGCTTCTGATCGGTCGGCCAGAATGAATGACTGTCGGTCCCAGCAAAAGCAGCCACGCCCGACAGTTAGACGCGACCGATCGTGCGGTCCATAGAGGACTGCATGATCGGTTGTGGTTTTCCAACCTGTCCGATTGTGCTTTTGGCCGATTCGGACGAAGGAATGGTCAGCAATCTAATTTAGCCTGACCGACCAAAACACTGAAATGCCAGTTGGTCGGCTGAATTATTGTATAGTGTGTACCCAGCTTTAGGGATCACTAGGAGACACTAGCAGGGAAAGGTAATGTGTAGGAAACTATCACACAAATGAGTGAAAAACTCACACTAGGGGCCATATTCGTAAAGGTGCAGTATCGTTAGTTTCCGTTCGGTTTAGCGATCATTAATTTACCTTTGTTGCCATTAATTAACTATAACGATCGTAAATTACTGATAATGACCGTATATCTACGATAACGTGATTGTAAATTTGTGATCCCTATAGAATACCATTGTGGTAGTTTACTACCGCATGTATTCTACAACCGAACATCCGTTAATTAACGGACGTTCGGCGTAAATGTATGACTGTGGCCGTGCATTTACAGTGCCGGTTGTACATCATTGATAACGAGCGGTATTGCTAAATTGCAATAATGTTCTATGGCAAACTTCATTGACACTAGACTTCCACAGTTTCGTCTTAAAATTTAAAATTCAACCTGAAAGTGTACTGAACACCAATATGGCGTCACCCAATACATGAAATGTAGGGCCATATTTATAAAGCCGCAGTATCATTTTTTAGCGTTACCGCGACTTTAATGATCGGTATCGTAAATTTACGATTGTAAACCGATTGGAGAAATTGTAGATTTAGGATCCCCATAGAATACCATTGCGGTAGTTTAATGCATGGTATTCTATGATTGAATGTTCATTTATTAACGAACATTTGGTCGTAAATGTACGATTGCAATCGTACATTTACGACCACAATCGTAAATTAACTAAGCCGCTAAAAAGCAATACCGCGGCTTTATAAATATGGCCCCAAGAATCAGCACATTAACACACAAACAGGGAGATGTCATAAAAGTTCTTCGGGGAGATCCAATAACTGCGCTCCCGTAACTAAACTTAGCCCAATCCCACGATACAATAACTGACGTAAACGAGATTACGTCAGTTATTGCGTCACGGGATCGGGCTAAGGTAAGTAGCGGGACTTTAACGCTCCAAAAGCCGTAGCATTAGGTTTCGCGCTACGAAGTAGCGCAAAACTTAATGCTACAGGTTTTGAATCGTTAGCACAGCGATATTTCCAAAAACATTCGGAAATGGCGCTGTGCTCTAAAAGCCGTCTAAAACCCACGTTAACCCGAAATTTTTTCGGGTTAATGTGGGTTTTAGACGGAAATGGGCTATATTGTATCTCCCCCCTTATCATTAAAAATGGTGCAAAATTAGCACCATTTTTAATGATAAGAACTTTTATTGAATAACCCTGATTATGTTTCCCTTTTTTTTTCTTTATTACTATTTGGAAAAGTCCACTTCTGCCTCATTGTTTATTTTGAGAACATTGAACTTTCCTGCATTTTAAACAACAGATGAAGACATGTAAATGTTATTTACATTATGTCATTTTCACTATATGTCCATTTGGAGTTATGGCAATTCACTATCATCCAGTATCATTTAAGTGTCTAATTACATACACAATTAAAGGGCCAACTGAAGCTGAATAAAATTAAGTACCTTGGGTATAGTACCTATTAAAGGGGAACAACATTGCTAAATCAACGTAAAGGCTGGAAATATTGTCCTCAAGATTCAGTTCTCCAATGTGTATAGAGTCAGTGAAAAAAGTTAAAGGGCATGTCCACCCCCAAAACTATAATTTCTCCCACTACTGGCCCCACTCTGTAGTGCATAAAACAGAGGACAGAGGAAATGTAATCAGTTCCCCCCAAAGCCATGACTGGGTGGGGTGAATTAACAACAAAGCTCATTATGCAGGAGAGTTCTTATTGGAGAAGCCTAATGCATAATATATTAACTTATTCCAGAGTCCTCTGAGTGGCAGAGGGTAAATACAATTATCTATAAGCAGTACACAAGCATTTATCAGTATTTCTGTAATGTGTCCTCACTTACGCAGTACTAAAGGGTCTTCCTAGTTCTAGGGTTTTCCTTAATTCCATCTGTTCTAGGATTGACGTGATCTGCTACATCTCAGCAGACAATTCCGCTAATTTTACCCATATAGTGAACAGGCCCCATCACTATATCATTGCGGTACAAAGGCACCAAAGAAAGGGAAACACATCAGATAATCCAACCTCATCCCTTTTGCACATTCTTAACATGTAGATAAAAAGACATGTGGCACACATCTGTTAGCAATGGCTAATACCTTCCATTATAATGGTTGTAAAGAGTACTGTAGTAACTGCACCAAATCAGTACAATTCACTTTTGTCAAGCATGGTTATAGTGCATGCGTAGGCAACCAGTAGATCTTCAGATGTTGGAAAACTGCAACTCTCAGCATTTCCTGCTTGCATTGTGTTTATATGGGAATGTTGGGAGTTGTAGTTTTCAAACACCTGAAGATATACTGGTTGTCTATCCTTGTAGTGGCTCTATGTTAAGGGGTTAAAGGTACATTTGGGACATGAGGACAAATACACCATAGGCATCATCTGCCTTAAACTGATATGTTCTCCCTGTGTATATGTGAGTCTCCTATGGGCACTGTGGTTTTCCACTTGGTGTGTGTAGATACTGATCAAATAAAAGTTGATTTCACGTATTTTTGATGTTTATAGATCAATCTCAAGCCGACCTTTGCCAAAGTAAGCAAAACGCCAGTTCTAAATAAGACGAACAACTTAAAATATACAAGAGGTAACAGCTTGGTCACACACAGTAAGATATATCTTTGCTGTCACATCCTGCTGTCTAGGTAAGGATAAAACACATGAAGATATATATATATGGTGTGTGTTTTCTTTAACAAGGAGAAAGTGAATTTCTAGACATAATCTAAGAGAAAATCTCTGACAGGCCTTGGAAACTGCTGTTCATCAGCAAAGCTTTACCAACCTGACATAACATCAGCACATTTGTAAAGAAGAATGTCATTTTTGCCCAAGGTGTTTCTTCTAGTAATCTACTCTGGAATTCCATGTTAAGCCACATACACATCCAGGCTTATTTAATAAGAGGTGCAAAAATTTCCCTGTGCTCCTAAATCTACACACCATACAATAATTTGGGACAAATTATTGTAATGGTTCCATGTGGCGGCCGTGTGAACGAACACACGATCGGACAGGTCGGAAAACTACAGCCAATCATGTGGTGCTCTATGGGACCGCACATTCGGTCATGGTTACTGTCGGACAGTCGAAAGTTTCTGCAGGAGGAAAGTTGTATAGTGTGTACCAGCCTTAATCTGCAGTAACCAATCAGATCTCATTAGATGTAGTGGACCAGTGAAAAGGTAACATCTGATTAGTTACTGCAGTACCTTTAATTAAATATTAATAAATAGGCCCCTTTGTGTTTAATTCTTTTTTTTAACAATAATATTAGTAACCTAATTAAATGCCTGTACATGACATAACAAAATAAACAATTATTTAGCTATAGATACGTGACTTTGTGTTCCATATTTAGCAAGTATTGCATATTAGGTATTTTTTTAAAGGGATAATCCTTAAAAGCTTTTCAGAGGCAATGAACCTCGGACTATAGAATATACATCAAAAAGAAAAAGTAATATTAAAAGGTTCCATGTATAGTAATATATATCCATTCAAGTTACTTAAAATGTTAAAGGACATGCAAAGTGAATTTTTTGTTCACCGTGCCTCATTTAAATCAATAAATGAATCTGGAAAAAAAATAAAAAAAAATAAATACAAGGATTGTGGCACTCCAATTAGGCTAATTTACAACTACATTTAGCGGAAGAGAAGAGGCCATTCTTCCAGTGCTTTATATTAAAGCCTGGTCAAGCTTCCATGTGTTAATAGCACCCCCAACACGCCCCTTTAATATAAAGCACTGGATGGATGGCCTCTCCCCTCTTTTTTAAAAACCAAAGGGCTGGGGGGAAGTGAGAAAGCCTGTTATATGGATCCAGTGCACAAATATGAGAAATGCAAAAGTTTGCTAATGGTAATTGAAGTAAAAAAGGTTAGAAGTTAGGACCTTCCAGACTGGGGTTACCTTGATGTGTTTGGAAGGCTTTTTATTAATGTGATCATAGTAATGTATACTAAAACCCCTTTGTATATAAAGTATGCCAGTGTGCAGATAATATGATATTGTATGGGGCCTAGGAATGTGCATTGATTATCTTCTCTATGTTTGTATAAATGTTTGACCAGATCAGTTGCATTTCCGCTAAATGTAGTTGTAAATTAGCCTAATTGGAGTGCTTCCACAATCCTTGTATTGTATGTATTTATTGGGAGGCTTGGTCAAGCCTCCATGTGGTAATAGCACCCTCAACACGCCCCTTTTATGGGAGGTCCTATGCCTTTAATATAAAGCACTGGGTGGCCTCTTCCCTCATTTTAAAAAGCCAAAGGGCTGAGGGGGAAGGAAGAGAGCCTGTTATATGGCTCCAGTGTGTAAGAATGAGAAATGTAAAAGTTTGCTAATCGTAATTGAAGTAAAAGAAATTGAAAAGGTTAGACGTTAGGACCTTCCAGACTGGGGTTACCTTGACGTGGTTGGAAGGCTCTTCATTCATGTGATCACAGTAATATATACTAAAACCCCTTTGTTTATAAAGTATGCCAGTGTACAGATAATATGATATTGTATGGGGCCTAGGAATGTGCATTGATCATCTTTTCTATGTTTGTATAAATGTTTGACCAGATCAGTAGCACTTCCGTTAAATGTAGTTGTAAATTAGCCTAATTGGAGTGCTTCCACAATCCTTGTATTGTATGTATTTATTGGGAGGCCAGGTCAAGCTTCCATGTGGTAATAGCACCCCCAACACGCCCCTTTTATGGGAGGTCCTATACCTTTAATATAAAGCACTGGATGGCCTCTTCCCTCATTTTAAAAAGCGGTGAAACAAGTTTGTACAAACTATGTATGTATCCATTTTAACTTTAGTGCAGGTAATTTCCCTTCATTGCTTGAATATATGTTTGATTATTATATCTAATTAATTTATGCTTATATGTGTAGTTGAGTGTTTTGTGTAATGTATAAATTGCCGGTTCTCCTTTGCACCACATCTGAAAGTAATTTAGAATAAAGGTTTGAGCTGCATATCCTTGTATTTGTATATAATAAAGGGCAATACGGCTAAGCTCTATTGTATGCTTTGCTCCCTGAGTAAATTTATTCCCCGCCCCTTTAAGGCAGTCCAGATAAAAAGAAGGTTTAGAAGCTCTGTAAGCTCCCATGATTCCCTGTTATAGGTCATACTAAATAAAGAGAGAAGCAGGTATGGTCTAGTTCCCCCAGGGATTGAACTTTACTCATTAGGTTAGGACTGATGCTGGGATACTGCCTTGAAGTGGAGCATCAGCTGATGCAAGTTTGTACAAACTATGTAACTAAATGTATCCATTTTAACTTTGGTGCAGGTAATAACCCTTTATTGCTTGCATATATGTTTATTATATCTAATTCATGCATGGTGGAAGTGACTAGTGACTGTGAGTCCAATTTGGGACACAGATATATTTGGTACAAGGGGTACATAAGAAATGATAATGTACCCCCTACATTAAATTATATGGATATCAAATGTCACCTCGGAGTTCCGTGCCCTTTATAAAGGCACTGGGCCTGCGGCCTTGTGCTTCTATATGGTCACGGAACACCTTGGTAACATCTAATATCCTTATAATTTACAGTAGGGGGTACATTATCTACTATATATATATCTTTCTCTGACGTGCATGGCATCAATCCAGTATTTGTTTTGCTCAGGCTTAGTATCCTGAGGCTTGTTTGAAAGATATGAGAGAGCAATTGTATGGAGACGACAGCTGCCTTTAATTGACAACTGAAATGTAAAATGTTGGGGGCAGATCAACAAAAAATGATTTAGTGATAGCTGGAAAGAAATACATTTTCCAGTAATGGGCAACTGAAAAAAAAAATCCCAGTGTACATACCTTTTAGAGGAGAACTAGAGCTGAAAACTTTCTTTTCAGATTTATAGAAACTGTTAATTGCAACTAGAGATGGGATTTGGGTCCGACACAAAACTCCTTGGTTCCGAAATCCGAACGATCCGTCCGAATCAGAGAGAAAATTCGATAATTTTCGAAAGTACGGAGCTATTTTCGATAATTTTCGAAAATAGCATCAAACGTTCGAAAATCCTCAAATACTATTGGAAACTCGTAAATGGTCTTCGATCGTATTTATGAGAATTTTTGAGCATTCGAGGCTATTTTTAAATTATCGAAAATAGCTCCATTCATTTGAAAATTATCGAAAATTTGTTCCAGTTTAGTATTTTCGGATCTTCGTGATTTTCCTGCGATCTGGGAATCTGAAAACGGAACACAATTAGTGAGTTTCGGCCATCTCTAATTGTAACCAATATTTAGCATCAAGTTTGTCTGATGAAGGCGTATGTTCGACGCCAAAACGTCACCTGTTAAATAAAAACACTTATCTAAAGACTGGTGTACGCTATTACTCATCTCTTCTATATGATTGCATACCTTTGGCCAAGGTACAATAGGAGCTCCCAGCAGGGAGACTTTACATCTGGGATATTTAGCATTGCCCAGGATTGTCTTACAACACACTGGTAGTTACTTATCTAAAGGTTTGATAGGAGTGGATTGATCCTATTATTTTTTAAGGCTACATTCACCACCAGCCATATTATTATGCAGGGGAAAAAAATCTTATCTATAGAATGAAAAAACCACAAGCAACCTGTAACCCTCATGAAAAATACAACTCCCAGCATTTCTTGGCTGCTGAGTGCTTGTAAGGGAATGCTGGGAGTTGTAGTTTTCAAACATCTGGAGGGCTACTTAACTAACTATAGTAAGTGTATGTGTTTCCAGCTACGAGTGGGCTTCTGAACTGCACTGAACACTGGGAATACTATTATACTTTCCTACCTGATCAGGAATTGTTAATACAGAGGGAGCCGTCACTTTTCTAATAATTTCATAAATTGGTGTTGTCCTGCTGGGGCCTGTTGCCCTGCGCTCTGAAGTTCGGAGTGCCATGTGATCACAATTGTTGGTGAGATTAGCATGCGCTCCGATTCACAAAATTTACAGGGATCACAGCGCAAGCGAGCACCAAAGTGCATGTGCGCAATAATGTGCGCTCAGTGTGGCCTTGCCCTTAAAGTTTTTCAATTCCAGTGCACTTCAAGCTGAAATTTACTGAAGATTAATGGTGCAAGCTGATACATTCAGATGGGGAAGAATTGATCTGGCATCGGAAGACACGTGCATGGCTTTAGCATTTCCCACCAAAGATACACTCAGTTTAACATCAACTTTTTAAAAATTGCGCATGTAATGTAGGTTAAGTTTTGCACTTCTCTGTAATGCAATAAATGGCCTAAGCACTAGTATTTCCCCCAGGTTTGTGAATGTTGTCTTTTTCTTAAATGCTGTAGATGTTCAAGACCTATTTGGCACATGCTAGTGACAGCAGTCTAATATATATATTAGCTTGCAATTAATGGAGTTTAGATTTCCCAACAGGACGAAGGCCCATTTTTAGTGCAACACTTTACCAATAAATAATAATTGAAGCACTAGATTGCACATAATAATTAGTAGTTTATTTATGACCTAACATTCTTTATTAATAATTTGCTGTAATAGCCTAATGGTTTTCCTAATAAGCTGTGTGTAGGCATTAGGGATTTTCGAAGATTCGAAATCGAATATTCTAGAATGATTGAATTTCCAAATTCGAACATTTGGAAATTATTGAACATAAAGGATGATTTAGAGAAATATCAAATACGTGAATCCTTGATTCCAAATCTGGGAGAAAAGCGAAATGGCGAATTATCGAATATGTGATGCGGAAACTGGAAAATTTCCCAGATCCCTGAGCTATTTGCACTAATGGTTCATACACAGGTCTAAACCCGCGACGCACGATGTGTATGACCGTTTGTTTCAACCGATAATCGGCCTGTGTGTAGGGCCTTTATCGGCCAAAACGGCCGGTCGTACACACCGTGCGTCTTGGGACCCACAATCGCACGTGTGTACGAACCTTAAGTTACAGATTGCTTGGGGTTTTTAGTCATTTGGGCCATAGTCACGCTTTACTGCATCGCCCCTCAATTTAACTTAACTAATATATATATACTGAATATGCCTTTATAGTAAACATTTTGACATGGAATTAGACAAATTATTATAGTTTTGTTTTTTTGTAAACCTAATGAGTCACAAAAGGAAATTTATTTACAAAAATTCAGGCCTGGTCCAACCCCACTGTAGCCCATAGACTTTCTTATAGAATTTCTTAGAGGCCACTCTTCATTCCCATTGAAAAAAGGCAGATCCCCCTAGCTCCGTTTAGCAGATCACATTGCAAAGCAGGGCAGTGCAGTGTGGCCAGAGTAACTGCCAACATTAAAGTGCTTTTTTTAACACACAATCGGATCATGCATTAAAACATGGCAGTGTGGCCTAGCCCTTAGTCTAAAGGCCGAATTCCCTTTCATATAATATACAGTTCCCAGTAAACTTTACAGCTTATATTGTTATAATTTAAATATAGAATCAATGCAGTATAGTTAAACTACTATTCAATGCAGTATAGTTAAACTATACTATTACAAAAACTATTACTAAGTTTTTAGACAGGACAAGAAAAGGGCAATATTGGGTCCAATAAATAAGTTGCCCTAGATAAAATTGTTAACTGGGTCTGTGCATTTTGGGGGCATGAATTAAAACTTGACTGTTTTGACCAAAATGTTGGTTTATTTAAAATCTGTATGTTTACTTTGCATTCATAAAAAGTGTGTGAAAGATGTGCAAATTATTAAAACTGGTGTAAAATTAAATAAATTGTACAAGAGTCACATTATCCTCTTCATCACACAATTCTTGTTGGATTTGGCTACTTCTAGAGTGGGCCTAAGGCAGACTTTACACCAATAAGGCTGGGTACACATACAATATGTACGGCTGACTGACAGATGGTACTGCCTGTCAGTCGGTTGGTTGGCTGGAAATATTGTATGGTGTGGGTGGCCGTGGGTTGGTAAATCACGGTCAATTGTGCGATTCTATGGACCTATGATTTGTCTCGGCCTACTGTTCATTAATGGAGAATAGACGGTCGGGACTATTCTCGGGCTGTGTTTACCCAGCCTAAGGGCTTACACACCATATAGCCTCATACAAGTCTGCAACAGTGAATATAACTTTCTGCTACACTAGTGAGAAATAAACGGGAAATAAACTAGTGACATTAGTTTCCTTTATCTTTATGATTTATAAATATTATGATGTTATTTAAAAAAAACAGTCATCACTTCTTACAACAATAGAGTTGTGTCCACAACACAAGCATGATTAGGTGCCAAACTCTATAAATATTTGTAGAAAACACAAGTACCATGTGTAGTACAACTAGAAGTTGTCCTTTAAAGGGGCACTAACCTGGAGATTTTAACAATCTTCCTGTTAAATCTATAATTCACAGGGAGGTAGGATAGCTTATTCCCACCTCCTTGTGAATAATAGAACTCAGGCGATACAGGGTTAAACCTGTCAGAACTCCACTCGGGGCTTCTGAACAGATGCTCATTGGCTGTCCCACTCTAGCCTCTGTCTTTGTTATAGAGGCCAATGCGCAGAAGAAAGGAGCAAGTCAGGACATACCACATCAGCTGTTTAGAAGACATTCTAAACATTGCATATTCTCTAAGGCTGAGACAACACACTGGTTTGCGTGCCTGATTCTGGTGTGCTGCGCGTGTTGTCGTACGCTTGCGCATGCCATTTTCTGTTAGGGTAACGCATGCGATTGAGTTACTACAACGGAAATGGATGTGCATTGAAAATCACAGGAATGTTTGCGTTGTCATGATTTCCATTTTATTCTAAATCACTTGCGCAATTGCATGTGCAAACAGGTGAAAATCACGCTAGTGTGACCTAGCCCTTAGAGTGAATAAATCAGGAGAAACCTGTGACCTGAGCCTGCTATGTCTCACTCCCTTCATTCCAATTAGATCAGGAAAGTCCAATCTGCACCCCTCCAGATGTTTGCAAGCATTACCTGGCTGCAGTATGCTGGGAGATTAACAGGGAAATTCAATAAAAGTTCTTATCGTTAAAAATGGTGCTAATTTTGCCCCAACCAATCAGATGTTAGCTTTCGAATGTTAAATAAGATCTCATTGGTTGGGGCAAATTAAGCACCATTTTAAACAATAAGAACTTTTATTCAATCTGTTAAACATGTGGAGGGCTGCAAGTCATCAGCCTGTTCCTCAAATCTCTCAGAAATTGTGCATTATTAAACTTTCACAGAGATAAGTGTAGTTAGGGAATGCTGGGAGTTGAAAAAAACCCTGGAGGGCCACAGGTTTGACATACTTGAATTAGATGATTGTATACAGTGAGCCTATTGTGTCCAAAAATATCCCAGCTACCAACATGCTGTAAAATTCACTACCCTATGTTGACCACGTCATAGACCTGCGCTTGCTTATGAGGAAGCACATCACAGATCCTGCCATTATGTTAGAATCTTCAGGTTCACAAATACCCCCAAAATAACAGTTGACCAATCGTCCAGTAATTAGTCGCTCTCTCCCACCTTATGCTGGCAAGCTAACTGTGCCGCACTGGGCGAGATCACAGACAAGTACTAGAAACACAATTTAAGATGATTAAAAGAAAACATTTAAAGTGAATCATAAGGACACGCGTTTATAATATTCCAAAATGATCTGGAGTTAGTTTTCTACTATAATTAAATCATGGCACTTTTTTTTCCATGAAAGTTTTAAGCAGTAATTTCTTACTTAAAGGATTTTTTTTTTAAATGTGTGGCAAATGTTTCTGCTTGCATGTTTGCAGCTGCTTAGCGACCTATACACTTAATGTTCGTAAGTAAATGAAAAGGGTGTTGTTAGATCTGAATAATCTCCATCTGTTACACAAGCAACAATGATCCTATACCGAGCTCAACTTAAAACGGCATAGATAAGGTGAACTTTAACAAATAACAAGTAGACATCATAGGAAGATAGAAACAGGGTCTTCAGAACCTGGGTATTATTTGTGAACTAGAAAAAGAAATCTGAAAAACAAAATAAAATCCATCCTTGTGATGTCACAATTAAAATTTAAAGGGCAGGAAGTGCATCTTTCATTTACGTATTGTATTGCACACATTGTACTATTTGTTTTTTTATAGCAGACAAGATTCTGCTATATTATTTGCATTAGAATAAGAATTCCACACCTTAAATTAAAAAAACACCATAAGTTCAATTCTGGTAAAAACAGTAGTATGCAATCTTTCTGAATGGAAATAAATGAACGAAAGGATAGTCCATTACAACCAATTAACTATATCCTTGCACTTATTAAAGCTCCCATAAATGGCTACAAGATGGTGCAGCTGATTGGGTACTTCCTGATTGAACCTCCACTGGCAAGTTGAAATCAAACTTTACCTCCTTCAGCTTGAAATTTGCTCAAGATTATGATGGGATCGTTGGGAAATCGTCCAATTACCTTACATTTAAATAATTAGCCGATACAGCGAGTTGTTAACAGAAGGAATACACAGGTTGATTTTTTTTTGTGTGTGTATGGCAGATTTGATCAAATAAAAAACAACTGACCAAATGTGTGAACTTAAACAGAAACCAAACCCCACTAGTTGCCAGACACATAATGTTAACATATTTGAACATTATTTCAAATCTATCTTCAGCAAGAGTAATGCTCTAAATGTTTGAGAACCTAATTATACAACATACTGAATCCCAAATTAACAATTAGCACTTCATTTCATCATGCTATTTTTAAATGTAGCTAATTGTTGAATGTTAATAAAGCGACTCTCCCTTCCTAGTGAGTTTATCGCATATGGTTTACCTTAAACTATTTAAAAACTTGAAATTAATGAGCTCATTTACTGGTAAATTAGAATTCCAAGAATACAAACCTGCAACAAAAGACTTTGAACTGACATTAAACATGTTCAATCTATTCAGTGTTTTTTTTTCTTTTGTTAATCAAATGCTATGGTTTACCTTGTGTAGGTCCAATCAAATGTTGTGACATGTTGTTTATCTACTGAATCTGGTGTAATATTTGGAAATTCTGAAAGTGGGAAGTTTGAAAATCCAATTTCACATAGAAAACGAGACATTTAAAATCGAAAGCTCAAATTAGAATCTCAAAATTTAAAAGTTGAAAATTACATAGAAAATTTTAAAAATCGAGATTAAAAATTCAAAAAAATTCTGCTTCAATTGGGTTTGAATCAGATTTTTGCGGAACTGGTGATGGAAGGAAATTCGACAGTTTCATTCATCACTAAACAGTAGTAGACCAGTAACTAAGTTATCATCTGATTAATTGCAACAAATCAATGGCCTGGGCAAATTTCTGCACCTCTTATTAATAGGCCTAATGGTGCTTTTGGGGCAGATATATATTTATTTTTTAAACAGCTGAGAGCGCATGAAAAAAATAAGAATTTGTTTTTATTTGGGGGGTGTTGTTACTGCACTGAAAGTTGTACAATTGGATCTGGAGTTTATCATACAATCTAAATAGTTTTTAATCAGAAACTACTGAACTACTGAATGTGCAATAATGATAACTTTATAACTAGCAATTCCTTCCCCTCCCCCTCGATAGAAAAAAATGATTATTAACAAGCAAATTTTTTAGCACAACCAAAAAAAAAAGGAGAACCGTCTCATCCCACTTAGTAAACCTGTTTGCATGCCAATTCATACCAAACTTCTACTTATACACAAAAAAATGCATCAATGCAGTTCTCTTTATCCAGTCCTTTTTGCACAAAATTTATTTACAATGTTTACATAGATTCCATGATGGGACTTATGGGGGGGGGGGGGGGGGTGTGTAAGCACGATCGATGCTTTGCTGAGAAATAAAGTCGACATATTAAAAATAAATCTTCTTCAGGACTTCTTTATCAGCTGCATATAACAGGAAGTGATGTTGTTGAATGGGAACGTTAATGCTCTGATGTGACAATTAGGCTCCAAACACATTTGCCCTTTGGTTTCCATGCCTCCTCCTACCAATCTCCTTAAGACACTGCCTGCAACAGCTGATTAATCATTGTTGATGACTGCAGTTTTTCCCATCCTTCCCAATTTACATCTGTTCAGGCCAATTCGAATATGGCGAGTAAATGAATTAGACATGCAAATTCAAGCCTCAGGCTAGAGAGCGAGACGGGGAGACAGAAAGAAGGGGAGAGACAAAGCTGCAGAAAGAGAGAGAGAGAGCAGAGCGCATGGCTGAAATCCTTGGATTGAAGAAAAAAAATCTTCTGCCTGACATACTTCTTGCAATGCTCTATAATGACCTGCAAGTAAATAGTGCCTGTCATTTGCAGGGTAACTGTAAGGCTTTTTTTTTATTATTATTTTTTTGTTAAGTAAGGAGGCTTCTGGAGGAAGTGAAGAGCTATGGAAACAACACACATAGTGTGGAAAAATTTCACATTTTTTTAAAAAAATCTATAAGAAACAACATAATATGGTAACAGTATAATATCATTTACAATATTTAACTCTTTGTTCTCTTAATGTCTTATATATGTATTTATCATGTCCCCAATCTTGATTTCAGTGGCTGTTATCTCACTTTTTTTAATTGTTTTTTTTTTCCCGGTTGGGGGGTTCCTATGAAAAACTTTTAGTTTTTGTCTTGGTCCAATATAGATGCCAAGATTGGAACTCCACAGTCTAAGTAGAAAGATCTTATTCTCAATGGATGCCCTTGTAGACATAACATGTTTCCTTTAAATTACTGAGCATGGATGTCCATGACATGTCCACTCATTGTGGGGTCTCCTGTATTAAGTACTGGGGGGCTAGATGTCGACATTGGCATTCCAGGGTGTGGTGGTCCCCCATGCATCATCATTGCCGGGTGGTGATGGTGTCCAGGAATGTAGGTATGCACTGAAGGCCCATGACGCAGTTGTGCGTGATGGAGGGACATCTGGGATGCGGTGTAACTTGGCTGTCCCATACTAATTCCCATTGGACCACTTGAAGATATGTAATTCCCTGGCATACCTTGTAGCCCTGAAAAAAACCCACAATTTTTAATGTTAGCAGACACAGAAAAAAAGGAAAATTATATGGCATAACAGTCCACCAGTAAAAGTTTAGTTCATAATTAACTTGAGAAAAATCAATCAAGCATTCAGCCATTTCAGTGAGAATCTGCATATTAATTTACTTTGCCTTGGCATAGGAAGTAGGCCTGTGACAATCATTTATATATATAACTGAGGATCTGTTAGCTGTAAAATCTTTCCCCCATTATTCATGCTAGGAGTGAATGGTTTCTGGGGTGGCACGCCACTGAAATGTCGAAAATGTATGCAAACTAAATTGTGAAAAGGGGCTATAGGGGGCAGTACCTAGAGGCCTCAAGGGGGCGATGGCAGCTGTGTCTGTATATGCCTCCATGCTAAATCCAACCCTGCTTCTCCATTTGATATACTGTATATGGAGGTAAATATTCTAGTTGTTGACAAAACACCATTACCAGCTTTAATCTTGCCTGATAATAGTAAACCAGAAGGACTGAAAAGAAATTTGCCTGACATAACTCCGTGAAGCTGATCCTCTGAGGTGTTTTGCTTTCCTGTTATTATATGATGTGACACTTTCAAGTACAATGTTGTTTATGCAGGTGGAGGTAATTAACTGAGAACACACAGGTCTGAATAATTGATGGTAGTATATTTGGCTAAACATGGCAAATACTAGTGTGAGTCATATTTTTGGAACCAATTTCCAATATGCTAATTTGTTGGATATTGGCAGCTTTGGTAATAGTCCATGTTTGAAAACAGAACTGTGACACAATCTGCAGGCACAAATAGTTTCTTTGCAGGCAGCAAATTGCCACCAAATCTGTATTTGCCATGGAATGGTGGAACAAAGAAAAGTCATATTTCAAACCAATATAAACCCTGACCCTATACATTCTGATATTCCAAATATTCTGTCCCAGATGAGCCAATTATATATAAATAGTAGGAGCAAAAGATGACCACGCGGCAACCAAAACTATTTGAATATTGTTTTTTTAGGTAACATTATTTAAGAATTTGTAGTGTTATTTAAGGAGAAATATTCTTATTAAGGTAGAGGTATTCTTATATAAGGACGGGTATTCTTATTTAGGTAGAGGTATTCTTTTATAAGGAGAGGTATTCTTATTTAGGTAGAGGTATTCTTTTATAAGGAGAGGTATTCTTATTTAGGTAGAGGTATTCTATTTAGGCAGAGGCATTCTTATATAAGGAAAAGTATTCTTATTTA